>JAHLJT010009436.1:172284822-172432066 GCA_031308135.1 Acheta domesticus | reverse complement strand
AGATATTCTCCAATTCTCAGTGTAACTTCTTCATCCCTAATGGAGCGACTGTTAGAAAACACTATGAATTCAGACTTCGTTTTCGAAATGGAAAAGCCTGAATTATTTGCCCAATTACTAATATTATTTATGGTTTATTGAATAATGTTTGAGGTAACATGAAGACGCTTACCACTACAGAGTATGGTGATGTCGTCTGCGAAAAGGAATATTTTCACAGGTTCCCTCACTATAAGGCTCACTTCATTTATTGCCATGAGGAAGAGTATTACACTTAACACCGATCCTTTTGGAAGACCATTAGTCATCTCAATTGCCTGTGATGATTTGTCTTGGATTCTGACTTTGAGATGTCTCATTTTTAGAAAGTTGATAAGGAAAGCAAAGATATTTCCTTTTACTTTTAAATCTGTAAGAATTGATATTAACCTGTCTTTATAAACCATTTCGTGCGCTTTCTCAATGTCCAATGAGACTGCAATCACATGGTGATTCATAACTAATGCATCAGAAATTTCCGTGTCTATGTTTACCAGGTGATCATTGGTTGATCAAAATGATTTAAAGGCACTTTGATGTGGTGAGATCAGGTTTTGTTTTTCTAGGCTCCATTTCAGGCGGCGACAGACCATTTTCTCTAGTAGTTTACATATATTACATGCCAAGGATATTGGGCGAAAATTGGTTGGATTTGTGTAATCCTTATTTAGTTTTGGTATTGGTATAACTGTTGCTTCTCTCCACTGGTTGGGGAAGGATTGAGTGGTCCAAATATAATTATATAATAGAAGTAGGTATTCAAGGCCGACATCTGGGAGGTGTTTTAGAAAACTATTTGGTAAATTATCTGGTCCAGGTGCTGAATTTTTACATTTATTTAGCACAAATAAAAGTTCACTGAAAATGAAAGGTTGATTGTGTTCTTCTTCATTTTGTTTTAATGGTGTCTTGATATGTTCTTTATCTATGTTAAAGTTTGTTGGGATTGAGAATAAGAAATTTGGGTCATAGTTGTTGTCGCTAGAATTATTTTCAAATGTTTCAGCAAGGTTACTAACAGCTTGTGGGCCAGAATATTTTACGCCATTCTTGTCAATAAGATATCTGGGAACATTAGGTGATCTTATTCCACTAATGGTCTTTACTTTGTGCCGGAGTTCTGTTGTTATCAATTACAGATTGTTCAAATGTTCATTTAAATTTTGGGAATATACAAAAGAAATGGAAATCGTCAATTTCTCTCATTGAAAATTATTCTAAAGTGTTCCCTGTCTTTCCCGATTCATCAGAAAGCGTCCCTTCATTTCCTTTCATACCTGGCCGCTGAGCCCGAAAACCTCCTGGAAAATGGTTAAGTACCTTTTCATATTTCACAGGAACGTCGGTTTAGGTTTTGAGGAATATCAACAGGTACCTGACAATTTCAATGATGCTTAATTCTCGAGCACTTGCTTCGATTTTCCTGAGAAATTCAGTTGTGAATGTGTTCACCATGCACATATTACTCTGAATATAAAGACATTCCACGTCAAATCGCACAAAAAGACCAAAATTTGACCTTAATATTTGTAATTATTTTCTATTTTTTTATATTTGTTATATGGATCAAATAAGTTAACACGTGTATTTTTATTTTTTTCTAACTTTATTATTTTCGGAAATATTGTATAATGAAATTTGCTAAAAATGACGCGCATCACTAAATTAAAAATATCATATACTTGAATACGCTAATTATAGAAATTCCTTTCAAGTTCCATTCGAAACTTAAAAACATGTTTAATTTTAAGATTTTGCAAAATATTTAATTTCCTGAATTTTCAATTTAAAAAAAATGAAATTTTGAAAATGAAATATTTTTGTAAACTCGATGAGCTAAAATTTTTTTAAAAAATGTTTATAAACGTACTAGAGTATTGACGATATCTGCAGAAAAAATCAAAGTGAGATCACAGTAACTTTCCAAGATATTAATATTTTACGAAAGAGCGTATAATAGATTGCTGCAATAGACGTGTTTCTTGCGTTACTGGCCGTCGGTTTCTTTGGGTGTAGCAGTAATTTAATACTCTTGAGGTGGTAAAACTTCACGATTGAATTTATAAATAATTTATAAAGTTATAAATAATTAAATGACGGATTCTTGACTCATGTTTTGATTGACATTTTTGAAATTTTCTGGTCCCTCACAACTAACTTTAAATACAAATACTCGCTTACCATAGAGTTCCTGAACTTTCGTCACAATGCGCAGTTTTAATGCCTTACCGAATTTACTTCAGGTCTGGACAAAATTTCATTTTCTTCAGCCAACTTTTTAGACACTTTTATCATGCGTTCGGTTGCAGAAAAATGTCGTTTAATTTTCTTGTATGACCAACGTTCAAAAATTGTCAAAATTTTAATATTGAACGTCATACCATCCGTTGAGTGATAGGAATCGATAAGTTTCTAAATAGTATCTTTGTCTGATTTTTCGATGGACGTCGAAGGATCTTCAAGTGTAAAAAATTATCTGTGTTGGCACTTTGTACTTTCTGAAATTTCTCATGGGGATACCGTTTTTGTTCCAATATTCTTTTCTTTGCGGGGGTTTCTCCTATTGAAATTAAACTCTTGTTATCTTCTCTTTATTAATTTCGCATATACTTGAAACTTGACGAAGCACTTGACGCAGATACTTGACGAAGTATCTGAAGAGCTTAAATTGTTATTTCCTTGATTTCCACTCTTTTCACTATATTCTCTGGACGTTCCGCTACTTTTTTTTAATTTCACGAGAGCCACTGATCTCGAAGCTCTCTTCACTAATAAAAGACTGTTTGGAAGCCGATTCCTTTCCAAAATGAATCATAAATTTGCCAATCTAATGATTCCTCTAAATTCACCAGAAAATTGTGGTTCACGCGTTTTGGAGATTTTCTTTTCTAAAAACCGTGGTCAGAAAGATTAAATGGATTGAAACATCTGTGATATCTCATACAGTGATCGCTACTCATGTTGCACAGTGTACACATGATTCACAGAACAAACACTAGCACTCTTGTCTTCATAAGGTGCGTATTGTGACTGATGTTGAGAAATGTCCCTTGACAAGTGGTTGATTGTATTTCATGAGCAAGGTCAGGAGGCCACCCCATCCCTAGGTCGCAAAGGGAAGCAGTAAAATTCGTTTCGCTGACCTGAGGAAAAGCAGTAGTAGAATTCGTTTTGCTGTCACCCATCACTTCTGTAGAAAGAGTGAACATGTGAGTTATTATTGTTTCTTGAAACCCTAATCAGGCAGACGGTCATTCTTTTTATTTTTTGTTGGCCCTTGTATCAAAGACTGATCGAACTCAATTCGTTAGTGCAGGGGCAGGAACCACGCTCCCGCATACTTACAATAGATTTATCTGTACGACTTCAAATCAAAACAAGAAGACATGTTTTTGATAAACAGGCGAACAATAATTTTTGCCTAATGATTGCTCACTTTGTTTCTTGTTGTGTTTTGTAGAAAATTGTACAAGAAATACGCCTATATTTTTTTCAAATTTTTATCTGAGAGAATTCATATAGAAATATTCTTTTTTTTTAATTCCAATTTTTAATGAAATATTTATTTTTTGAGAAAGTAATTTACAGAGGAATAAAATGCACATATCAAAGTATTAAACGAAACAAACCAGTAATGTTTATGTTTAGTAAATTCGGAGCATCAATCAATCATATTTTGCAAAGTACGCGTACATTCAAAAATTTAATATAGGCATAACTACAAAAAAATCAATTATCAGGTAAATAAAAAAATCACGTGCCTCTTTTTTTTGATGTCCAGAATGAATGCCATATATTCGTGTCCTTTTTTTTAATTGCATACATTTAAAAAATAGTCGTGTAAATTCTTAAGCGGTATGAAGTGGAATGGCTCGTATTTCAATTCCTTTCGCTCTCGCCCATAAGAACATAGACGACCTGCAAGTCACCCACGATGTTACCCACAAAAACATGTATGACACAATGTCATACATTTTGGGGGCAGAGTAAACATCTAAAATACTAATAACTCTTGAAACCCTAATCAGGCAGACGGTCATTCTTTTTTTAGTTATTTACCTCTTGCATCAAAGGCTGACCGAACCACAATTCGTGCACCACAATTCGTTAGTGCATGGGCAGAGGCAGAGGGCGCCCTCATACGTACAATTGATATTTTCAGAACTGTATGTGTGGAGTGCCCACTTTTTTTCTTGTTGTATTTCATAGAAAATTGAACAAGGAACACGCCTATATTTTTTCAAATTATATCTCATCGAGTTTATATAGACATTTTACTTTTTTTGAAACAAATACATTTTCTTAAATGAAAAAAAAATTAAAAAATGTATTTTCAGAGGAATAAAATACACATTTCAAAGTATTAAATTAAACAAACCAGAAATGTGTATAGTCAGTACATTGGGAGCAACAGTTGGTCTTATTTTGTGAAGTACCTGTAAATTCCAAAATTTAATATAGGCATAACTACACAAATAATTAATTTCGGGCAAATAAAGAAATACGTGTCTCCCTTTTTGATGTCCAGATTTAAGAAAAAAATGGTACATTTAAAAAAAAGTCGTGTCAACTCTTGTGCGATTTGACGTGGAATGGCTCTATAATATGAAATTATAGATACATATTATGCTCAAGTAAATTGAAAAGGAGCCCAGTTGTTTACCTTCAACTTTAGCTTTACACGTTTAATTTTTAAATGTGTATTTTAGATATTAGTTATATCTTAGAGCCTTTGTCTATCCGTCATTTATTATTTTATACTCACTACCTTTCAAATGTTATGCTCAAAATGTGTAATACTCTTCATACAATCATATTAATGTATTCTTCTTGTGTTGTTTTTCCACGAACCCGTTCAAATCGCTTGGTTTGTCACCGCATGTAGTAACAAAAACCATTTTATTTCAATTCTTATTCTTGAGTCTACATCGGATGTTTAGGGAAATGCCTATTTTATTCTAGCGAACTTATTTAAAGGCTTATAATATATGACCACGAATTATGACAAATGATGACACATGACGAAGATTTATAATGCTTATTTTTACTTATTTTAGCATTAATGGCTTTTTTGCATAAATGCCTTTTATTTAGAATATTGTACGTTTTTGCCTTTCATGTATTATTTTTACATACAATGCTAAGATATCATAAAATTGGCCATGGTCCAACCTGACCATTAACTACGAAACCTTCAATTCACGTATTTGTATTTTGAAATACGAGAAAATTTCTGAAAGTATACCAACACATTTTTTCTCCATTTCCATATTTCATAAATACTAGCCATGTTCTGAGAAAAAGGTCGATTGACAATACACCGAGGGCACCTTTTGAGTGGCAATAAATGTAAATTGCCAGAAGGTTTCAGTGTTGCTAATTTTGGTCTTCTAAAACATATGCCAGACACATCAGTAGATTTTCAGAAATACTTCTCTGTATTCAAACTGATTTTGTCTCCCAATCGTTGCAGATTTAAAAATTGCGATCCTTGCTGTCAAGGTCAGGGCCCCAGAGCTGCCGGAAGAGTCTATTCCTTAAACTTATCGCTTTAGAGGGGAGAGCGTCCCGTCCCAGGACATGTTGACAGCCCTTCTCCAGTTCAGTAAACATTGACCCTGACTATTCGTCTCCGCGAAGTGCCAGTTTTCAGCTGCATTTCCCTAACAGTACAGCTATTTGTATGAAGTTCTGTACAAGTGATTATTATTTTGTTGTGATCATTGCATTGCGTCCTGTTCAGAGCCACTTGCATAAGGAGGTCCTTCACAGACGCGTGAAGTCGTCGACAAAGTACGTATATCAATTAATGAAGAGAAGCAAAAGAAGGTATTAAAAATCAAAGCAGTTCTTAAGGCAGTAATTGCTGCTTCGGGTGTTTCAAAAATATATATTTGCAGAATTAATAAGGAAATTAATTCTATTCAATCGGGAAAATCGTGTTCATTTTCTACTCCTAATAAAGAGAAGAAGAGAAAGGATGTGGTCTCTGCTCTCGAATGTTTGAATGAGAGTGTGATTAGCCACACATTCATTTAACGCACCATATCAAGAAATCGTTATTTTTACAGGTAAAAAACGACGCGAACGAATGGAAAGACAGTGACAGTGATACTACTCGTACTTATGATAGTGAGGAAAGGAGTATCAGTGACCGTGGAAAACATGGATGATGAGGACACAGCCAGGCCATCCCGTGAAATTGGTATTTCTCCATACCGAGCGAAGAAACTACCACAAATTAATTTCCAAGGGCGTTCGCTAGCGTGTGCAAAAGGTTAATGTTTTTGGTATGGACAGGCCAGCCGAGCGCCAGCGAGCGCCGCCTTCTGGCTCTCTCCCCACCACTTCACCTTCCCCCCCTACTCGGGAATCCCAGCGGTCACCCTAGAAAAAATTTAGCTGTAGCTTACAGTATTTCAACCTTTTAAATACTAACAGGAAAGAGATTTCTCAGAGCATTTCATCCCTTTGCGGTCCTTTCACTTTTCCGTCTTCGTCTGGCGGTCCGATGTCCCGCGTCACGGGACTTTCCTTTTTCCTGGCTCTAGTCTTTTGTCCCGTGGCGCGGGACCTATATTTAAATCTTTTATTTCACTCAGGTAAATGGCACTGGTTTCCTGTACAACTAATTACCTTCAGAAGAGATTAGGCAGTATTTTCCTTCATTGTAGCCAGACTTTGCCTATTTTATGTTGATTAAAATCAGTTTGCTTACGAGGTTGCAGTTGAACTAATGGTGACATCGGGAAGTAAGTGTTCGAAATAGTCGAAGCTTGAATTGTGTGAATCGGTAAACAATTCTGAAAGTTAACAATCTTCAGGAGAGTAAGATTTTTAAAAACATTTTCTCGAGATATTCCGAGGAGTGTACAGAAAACGACAGTAATGATAAATCGGACTTCGTTCATACCATGAAATATACAGGCGTTATTAGTAATGAGGTGAAGCTCTCCGCACCAAACATTAAGTTACAAAACTATGTATCGAGAATTAGGCAAAAAAATAAAATATTTTGTTTGTAATAATACGAAAAATAATTTGAAACCAGAGTAGAGTTTCTTACGCAGCGGCACGCCGGACCGATGCAACCAGCTACCTGGGGATTTAAAGGGTCTGCAACAAGGAAAACGAGATATTTGTTTAAAAGATGAACATGAGTATGTTCTTGAGGTGCTTCTAGGCCTTAATATAAAAAATTGAATGCAGTAATTAATTCGTGAGCCGTTTAGTAATAAATATGAAGTATATTGAACAAATTAGTGTTAATAGAGCTGTAATCCGCCAGTAAGTTTATATTTTATGATTTTTTGAAAGTTGTGACGGTAAGCAAGCGTTTTTGGATCAAAGCTCTGTGCGATTCTTAACAACCGTTCGGAGTAATAATTTCAACTAATAGTTTTTAAAACAAATGATATCTAGTGATGGAATCCGGTAATAACATTTCAGTATTCCGCTGGTTAGGTGTTTTTCTGCTTTTTTTGCCTCGTACGTGGTGTAGTAGGTTCATGTGTCCGAAGTTTGAATGCTTGTTATAAACAACTGCAAGCAGTAATTAATTCTGGAGTAATTTTATCGTGAAATATAACGTGTTTGTAACAAACTACAGTTGGTAATACTGTGGTTCGCGTGTAAAATTTTATTCCTAGATTTTTTAACACATTTTTGTAGAAAATGCGCGATTTCGGTGCAAAAGTTATGCCCATTTTAGAGCATTTTCGGCACAGTAATAAATACAAACAAATTGTTTCTAATTCAATGGATATCCAGTAATGAGCCCTAGACCAATATTTCTGTATTCCGCCGAATAGTTTTTTTTCTGTGGATATTTGTTAAAAGATGAACGTGAGTATGTCCTTGTGATGCTTCAGGGCTCATTATAAACAATTGAATGCAGTAATTAATTCGTGAGCCGTTTAGGTTAATAAATATGAAGTGTATTAAACACATTAGTGTTAATAAAGCTGTGGTCCGCCGGTAAGTTTATATTTATGATTTTTTGAAATTTGTGACGGTAAGCAAGCGTTTTTGGATCTTAGCTCTGTGCGATTCTTAACAACCGTTCGGAGTAATTAATTTCAACTAATAGTTTTTAAAACAAATGATTTCTAGTGATGGAATCGGTAATAACATTTTAGTATTCCGCTGGTTAGGTGTTTTTCTGCTTTTTTTTGCCTCGTACGTGGTGTAGTAGGTTCATGTGTCCGAAGTTTGAATGCTTGTTATAAACAATTGCAAGCAGTAATTAATTCTGGAGTAATTTTATCGTGAAATATAACGTGTTTGTAACAAACTACAGTTGGTAATACTGTGGTTCGCCGGTAAAATTTTATTCCTAGATTTTTTAACACATTTTTGTAGAAAATGCGCGATTTCGGTGCAAAAGTTATGCCCATTTTAGAGCATTTTCGGCACAGTAATAAATACAAACAAATTGTTTCTAATTCAATGGATATCCAGTAATGAGCCCTAGACCAATATTTCTGTATTCCGCCGAATAGTTTTTTTTCTGTGGATATTTGTTAAAAAGATGAACGTGAGTATGTCCTTGTGATGCTTCAGGGCTCATTATAAACAATTGAATGCAGTAATTAATTCGTGAGCCGTTTAGTTAATAAATATGAAGTGTATTAAACACATTAGTGTTAATAAAGCTGTGGTCCGCCGGTAAGTTTATATTTTATGATTTTTTGAAATTTGTGTCTGTAAGCAGGAGTTTTTGGTTCAAAGCTCTTTGTGATTTTTTAACAACTACTGTCTGGAGTAATTAATGTAAACAATTTTTTTTTTAAAAAAATTTATATTGTGAAGGAATTGCCAGAAGTAATTTAGTATTTCGCCGGTATGGAAAAGTTTTACGACTTTTTTCATTTTTTTGTGTTTTTGTGATAATTTTCAATTTGTTTAAACAATTTGTTGTTGAAATGATGTTAAAATGGAGTAATTAAATAGTAATTAATTAATACTTTATTGTTAATTTTTTCTAGTTTTTTTTGCTCTATTTTGTTTTGTGGCTAGCTAGCTTCAGACTGAAGCTAGCTGACCCTCGATTTTTTAGAATATGTCTGGCGTAATTAATTTAAAATTATGATCATTTAAGAGTAATTAATTAGTAGTAATTCATGGCATATAGATTATTGTGGTCCGCTATAGGTGGCTAGCCAGCTTTAGAGAGGTCTCTCTGCGAGCTTTTGTCTTAAACTGTTTATTGTGTCAGAGAGGGGGAAGCAAGGTCATCGGTCAAGAAACGTTGCGCGATTAATACAAAACACACATTCACGTCCGCCATTACAGCATTTCTTCGTGACGGAAAATATCCTCACGCGCGGCTGGCTGCGTTCACTAATGCGCGTGTTTTCACGTGGTAATCGCGGACGCGGCGCAGCCATTTTGCTCGTATTTGAACACGCTTTTCTGCTGCGACGGGGCCATTACCGCAGAGGCTCGGCGAGGCGAGGCGCAGACGTGGTGGGCCGCGCCGCCGCGCCGCGTCGCGCCGGTCGCCTCATGTGAATCAGGAACGCGCCTGCCGCGAGCACAATAGACGCTCGGCTCTCCGCCGTACGAAACAAGGGTAGCGACGACTACGCGAGGCGAAAACGGGCCTCTCTTGAACTACTGCCCTCCTTCGTTATCTGTGTTAGGGTTTGGTGGTGAGCTCGCCTGCCTTTGTGTGAAGAGAAACACAGCGTCGGCTGATAGGCGCTCGATAATGCCTCACTCACGACACGGTTTTGTAGCGCATCAACAGGCCTGGAACTAATCAAAAGCGAAAGCGGTTCCCCTGAAATTAGGAACCATTTAGAACTTAACCGGAAGAAAGAAAATATCAACACGTTTTCTAGAATTTCGTTTTTAACTTATTTTATGGATACAATATATTAATAGATATATGTGAATATTTAATTACTTAAATGGAACTTCATCACTTGCAAATTTTCTCTATGTCCAGAAATATTCCTTCTGCTTTCGATCTACTTCAAGGTGTGGCTCTGAAGCACTGAATTTTCTCCTTTTTAAATTTTAGAAGCCCTTATATTCAACATTAATCACATTTGTGTGTGTTTGAAATTATACCAGAAGCTGCAGCTGACATTCTATTCACGATTATCATAAATCAAGCCATCGGAAGATACACTAAACGAGAGCGAAAATTCATATAATTTATTAGAAAGATATTTGAAGCACTGAAAAAGTTTTCTTCTTCCTTGTAAAAAGAAATGTTATGAATTGCGAAAATTATTTTAAACGATTCAAATTTTCGTCAAACACAGATTACGGAAAATTTTCATTAAATGTACTGTAACGCTGCGGAAGAACATTTTTAATTTCTCGCCTAATGTTGCGGCAGAAATCGGGCAACTTTGGATAGAAAAATTTGTATTGTGAAGCCCTGATTTCGCAAAAGAAGATAAATGTTGTTCCCATACGTAATAAATTATTTTCCGTACTATATTGTGTCAAAATCCACGTTCTGTACGTTCGTGATACTAAAAAAACGAATTGACGGCAAAAGTCTCTGTCCGTCCTCTTGGCTATGGTCAACGCTAGCACCTAAACCGTTCAGATTTTTTCCCGCAGTTTATATTCCTCGATCGATTTGGACTAACTTGGGGGGCCCGATAGTGTGAAACAGATCTTTATTTTTGAGGGGCTTTACAAGAAGCCATTTTTTTAAAAATTTTTCCCAAAATGGCTCGAAATCTTTTGATTAAACTTAAACCTTGGTTAGCTTAAAAATGACGCAGGTCCTTCTTTCGTTCAAATCTCTGAATTTTCGAAAATTGCAAAAGCTCCATTTTTTTCGACGGCGTCCAACAACTACAATGTTAAAGATAGATTTTTGCGCAATGAAATCTCTTCTAAAAAGCAAATCTTTAAATAGGGTGATGAACAATGTTTCGAAAATATGCGTAGATTTCGCCGCGTAATTTTGCGGAAAATTTAGGCAATTTTTAAACAATTATTTTCTTAAAAAAACTACTCCAATTTTTCTTTTTGGATACAGCAAAGGACGAAATTGCTGGTTCCATTTTCAGCGAACTCTACGTATTTTACAAAATTGCAAACAAGTAATTAACGCTGAAACTAAAATTGGTGATAGATTTTTATCCTCGTTGAAACCAGTAAAATCTTAAAAACTAACTTAAAACTAACTTTGAAATAATGTAAACGAAAATCCTCTGAATTTTTGGAAATTGCACATGGAAATATTCAACTTTTTTTAACGTCTGGAAAAATGAGTTCAGCTGTGAGGCTGGTGGCGTGGGAGTAACGTGAATGACTAATCTAACAATCTAGGGATCCGAGTTTGAATCTCAGCGCGAAAAAAAAAAACACTTGGAAACCCTTTCCCCAGTTCACATAGAATTATAATATTGCATACTCGTCACAAATAATTAGAGAAAGTATGTGCTGTTGTAGCACCTCTAAATTTTATTCAAGTCAGCATTTTACAATTCACTAAACGACCTCTCGGTTTTCATTATCTTTACATCTCCACTGATTCGTCCAATTAAGTGAAGAACATTAGATCACTTCCAAAACACACATTCTGACCTACTAAATACGTCACAAGAAATCCCCTTGAAAAGAGCGCAAGAATTTCATTTGAGCGGCACGCAATTACTTGAGCGAAGCAGCTTAAGATATTTTATTTCCAGGTATTAACAGGACGCAGACGGCTTCCGAGGCCCTCCAGCGGGCGCAAGAAGCTGCCACGGAATTCGTGACCGCTCGCTGCGGCGGCGGCGGCGGCGCGGGGCGCAACAGTTGCCGCCGCCACGGCTGGGCCGGGGGCGGCGGCGCACAGTGGAGGGTATCGCCGCGAAAGGCCTCCCAAGCGACTTTCTAGGCAACCGTTTCTACGAATCAAAAGACGCCCAAAAATGTTTTTAATGGAAAAGGATTCTAAAATGAGTGGGATGTTTTAGTAACAATAACATATTTAGAGCCACCGAGTTCTGGCGTTCATGCAGATTCCTGTCCCTAGGGCAGACCTGCACAACGCCTGCTCCTGCGGGCATTCTGCACTTGCGAGCCGATCGTCTGCCCGTGGCAGCGCCGAAAGTGCAAGTAGTGGGGAGTAGGAAGCTTTGCGGGGAGGGGACAAGTCTCACATAGCACAACGCGGTGCGTAGATTGAATTGCCTGGGCGTCTAATAATGATCCATGCTTCAAAATTCAATGCCCATTTGTTTAAATGGATTATGTCTAGTATTTCAAGTTACCAGGGTCATAATTCACTGTTTACGTTCTGTGCACTACTGTATATCCACCTTTGTATCCACCACTGTATGTATTTTCATTTTCCATTTTTTTAAAGAAAATAACATGCTCATTGTGACTCTTAAGCATTATTTTGAAGAAATAGCTTTAAAATATATGTTTATATATAAGAAAAAAATATTTAATTCTATCTAACACAAAATTGCAATTCAATATTTGATTGTTCACCAGGAATGTTATAACCTCCAAATCACGGAAAAATTAACAAAATCATGAGAGCAATCTCTCACATGAAGATTGACATAAAAATAGAATATGTGATAATTCCCAGAAGGGTAATGTTTAATAGCACATTTGTGACCATTTTCCCCCATTATGAACTGAATAAAAGAGGTCAACGAGCAAACTTCTGTGACGATATGTTACGGACAATCATAAGATAATCATGAGTATTGTTAAATAGAATGCAAAGGGCTTTATATTTTTACACGATATCGTAAACGACTCTACACTCTTGTCAGAAATTAGAACAGAAAATAATCATGATTTCTTTTAAGAACAATATGTTTTTGCTTTGAGACAACCATCTTATTCAATTAAACATAGTTAATAAAAATAGTTTATTGCTGTCATCATCAAACAAAAACAATTCTGTATAAAAATTTTGTGTTTAGCACAACAATAAATTTGAGATTACATCGTAGCAAAGCGAATTACATTATAAGCCCTGCAACAAATTATAATACTTGGTGTCGAATATGTATAATTCGTTGTAGTTTCATATTTTGCCCTGTCATATACCAAGAACAAACATTTGCAATATAATACAAAAGTCCATATTACTTGAACTGTATATGACCGTCATGTTCTTGCCGATTGCTCTTTAAATTTACGCGCTAGCTTTCGAATTGCGCATTCTGATTGGTGGTCCCCACTCCTAGATTGGGTCTCATTCCCACCCTTCATCGATTTTCTCATTTGCACCCTAGTTGCCCGCACGCAGCTCCTGAGGTCAGTGAAAGTGCAAAATGCTGTGCAGGTCTGCCCTAGGGGCTTCTGAACCCTCGGGAAGAAGCGAGGACATTCCTGGTTGCTTGGTTAATGATTTCGGACGCATGAATGGCTGAGGTCATTAGTCGCGTGTTTAGTGCATGATTTTTATGTTTAGAGGGGGCGGCGTTCCTCCCTCATTGGATGGTGAAATCCGGAGCTGATCTAAACGACTTGCTGGAGATTTTCATCATCATTTATCTCTCCAAGGTTGGCACCGACCCAGCCGGGACAAGCTCTACGTTCCTGACTGGCCTCCCGTCTTGCGTGGTAGTGTAGAGCATGTAAGTGTCTGTGTAAGTAAGGAGAGAGTATGCGACAAGGAAGAGAAAGGAAAGATAGCGCGTGGTCCTTTTGGTACTGCTCCGACATACGCTGGTATTGATCGGAGATCCCAGGGAAAATTACCCACTCCATCGGGACTCGAACCCTAGAAGCTCCAGGTGAGAGTCGCTTCAGAAACAATGGCAACGGAGATTCACGATTAAATAAGGGGATTCAACTTATTTAAAACACAGCCATGTGTGAAGTTGAGCTTGGCTTTTGCATGAAATGGAATAAACGTTTTATACATTAGTTCAAATCATCAAATAAAATTCACTGTTCCGAACTCAGCTGTTTCCGAGTTCTCACGACTTCGGATTAAGGATGGAAAAAAAATATCGATGCTTTTAAAACATCGATGTTTTCCAAAAAAAAAAATTATCATGACAAATAAAATTTCAAGGAAACAATTTTTCGTCAATTCCTCAAAACCAACAGCCACTGGCATCTATTACTATTGCCGATGTCCAGACAGAGATATTTCTTTATGTTTTTTTAGTTTGTTTTTGATGTCTTGTTTTGTTACAATTTTAACAAAATATCTATTATGTTTGTTGAGAAGATATAAAGGGTAAAAATAAAGATTTCATCTATATTCCATATATTACTTTTAACATTTTATTTAAATCTAACGAAACAATAAAATATAAGTAATTTAAGTACAATAATTAAAATGGACATGGGAAAGGAAAATACCACCTGCTTCATCATAGTTAAAACATCGATGATTTTTGTCATGTTTTCATCAACATCGAAAACCTTTGGCCCTGTATCGAAATACCGATGTATTGATGAGTAGGTAAAATTTGCCATCACTTTGTATGCCCTGGACACAGTGGTGCAATGGCAGCCCCTCCACAGAAGTGGACGATTGGGCCCATTGCGGCGTCGCGTCGCCCCCATTACGTCGGGGCGGCGCCCTCCGCGCGCCCCGGGAGCAACACGTTCCCGCCCCCACCCCCACCCCCTCCCCACCACCTGGCGACGCGACGGGGCCCCGGGCGCCCATAAACCCCGTGCGCAGGCGGCGGCGGTGGTGGTGGCGGAGGCGGTGGCAGTGGCGGAGGCGGCGGAGGCGGCGGAGGCGGCGGAGGCGGCGGAGGCGGCGGAGGCGGCGGAGGCGGCGGAGGCGGCGGAGGCGGCGGAGGCGGCGGAGGCGGCGGAGGCGGCGGAGGCGGCGGAGGCGGCGGAGGCGGCGGAGGCGGCGGAGGCGGCGGAGGCGGCGGAGGCGGCGGAGGCGGCGGAGGCGGCGGAGGCGGCGGAGGCGGCCGTGGGGCGCACGCTACGGCCTGCGAGAAGGGTTGAGAGCAAGGGCCGCTTCCGTTTCCATGTTCAAATAATCAGTTTTATGCCTGTCGATATTGCCGGGAGATATTTACCTGATCGAAAAAAAAAGAAGATAATCGATTGCTGAAAATTACGATACATTTGGAACTTAATACAGAACGTAGCGTGCAGATAATATATGGCAATGTCGATCTGCGCATGCGCATTTCGAGTTGGGCATCACTTTTGATCATCTGCTCATTTGCAGAAGGTCGAAATTGCTGTCGATTGCTGTAGTACTCTACGCTGTGCTTAAAATTCTGCTCTTTACCAAAGAAGTGTTGTAACACAATGTCACATAAATGTGCAACCATTGGAGATGACTTATAATAATTAAATAAATAGTTTAATAAGTATCTTCAACACTGTCAAATGTGCATTTCTGAACTACACGCTCTGAATTCTTACAACTACCTATGCTCTGATTTCTTGTTAATAATGAATTTTACGCTTCAAATATAATTTCGACTCGCGTTATCTTGACAACGACTCGGCTCATGTTGGTTCACTTTCCTCACGTGATGACGCAGTACAAACATTTAGAAGAGTTTCTCTAAGAAAGGACCACTTTGAGCATTGACATTGCAAGAGAGTGTGATGAAGCCATTTACAAATGAGCTAACTGTAAGCGAACGCACTGAGAAAATGAGTGGTCGTAACTTGCGTTATATTGCCAAAATCGTGTCAAAATCGTGTCAAAAATACTGCATGTGCGGTTGCCCGAAATGATCTGAGAA
The DNA here is from genome assembly GCA_031308135.1 of Acheta domesticus. NCBI lineage: Eukaryota > Metazoa > Arthropoda > Insecta > Orthoptera > Gryllidae > Acheta > Acheta domesticus. Next base: position 172,416,362 of record JAHLJT010009436.1, on the reverse strand, counting down.
AATAGTGAAGCGGGGGGGAGGAGAAGATAATGATACATACTCATTATTTAAAATATAGCCAAGTGTGAAGTTGAGCTTTGGTTTTGCATAAAATGGAATAAATCTTTTATACATTAGTTCAAATCTTCAAATAAAATTAACTTTATGCATTAAGTCTTGAGGAGTTTGTTAAAATAGTATATCCAAGAAAGGCATTTATGAAACAAACTTCCAGCTTACGTTCGCAGTACTGTGCACTTGAACAAAGACATACGTATTATAAATAGTTACCAAATTAAGACAACTGCATGGGCCTGCACAAAGGCCAAGATTGGCATCACAGTAAAGTCAGCCCCAATAGAGATTAAAAACTTGCTGTAATAAACACTAAAAGCTCTACTAACACTTGTTTACTCAAAATAAGTTGCTGTTTTTTTCGCCATTCGATAAGATCTTTTTTATATGTTCACTATTTTCCTATTTTTAATTAGTGAATCAGAAACAGAAATAGCGAACTGTTCACTCAAATAGCGAACGTCCGGCAACCCCAACTAGAACTGTACGTCGGAGAGGTTGTTGCACCGAAAAACAGAAAAAGCGACGAGGACGCGGCGCCTCGACGCGACGGGGAACCGCCAGGGGCCGGCGGGGGCCCCAAAGGGCGCCGTCGGCGCGGCCGGGTGTCGACCCCGGGCCCGGCGCCCCGCCGACTCGACCCGTCCCGACCCCGCCCGCTGCGTGCTGCTCGGCCGCCGCCGCTAAGGGCGTTCCGGGAATTCCCCAACTGACTTACGGCCGAGCGCTCCTTTTGCTCGTGCTGCCCTTTAGAGCCTTCCCCCCTCCCCTTCCCCCTCCACGCCCTCCCACGCACGCTCCGCTACTAGCAGTCGCCGCCTCCACCGCACACTGGTCCCTCGCTGGCCACAAAACGCGCCACTCTTCGCAAGTGAACACGTTGCATTACGAAACAAAACTATTCAATTCAATTCAATTCAATGATGCCTTATTTTACATGTGAGATTCAGGCCATGAGGCCTGCTCTTTCGTCTGACCACGCACATTTCGCTACGCTCCTTGCACCAACTAGCGGAGAAAGAAGGTATTACTCAGGTGACGAAACAGGCGATTTGAATTTTGCTCAGAATGTTCATTTAGGCTTGAGGATCTTTTACATGCAGTAAATCTGCAGCATGAGACAGACGGCTTTACTTCCCCTACGAAGGAAGGCATACGAAGGAATTTTCCACCCTTAAAAATGCACGGTTTCGATCAGGTTTGAATCAGCGAACTTAGGTATAATAGCCCGATACGCTAACCGCTACACCATCGAAACCATAAATAAACGTAACTGTTCACCTAAGTCACAAAATAATTCAAGTTTACGTCTCTATGAATGATGATATTGTGTCCATTACGGAACAAGAACACTCTTCAGAAAATGTTTCATGAAATTGTTAATACTACAAAGAACTTAATACTAGAAAGAACTTAAATACTCAAATGTACTATACAATTTCTTGGTAAAAGTCTATTTTTTATAACAATTTATATTCGAATATCACTTACTACAAATATACAGTTTCTTGTGCAGATACAGAAAAAATGATCCAAAAATCCCATAATTATTTTTGTTGCATTATTATAAAGTACATGTACGTAGGAAAAAATGATTTGTCTTCCTGAACAGCAAGTTCAATCTCATGGTATCAATTGCACAAAAGAAGGTCTTCAACGAAAGAAAATATTTTGAGACTCATCACACTGCTTCATCACGTTTCCATACTAAGTCAACATATCTAAAACAGCGACGAATGCAAAATTGTTTCCCCTCTTCTCAAGCAGACGGTTTCACACGAAAGAGTAGATTATAGTACATTTTTTTCAAATAGTCAGTCGGTTGAAAATCCTGCTACGAATTCTCAGAAAAACCTACGCGCGCGGAACGAACATTTAGGCCCACTGCAGAAGGGCCGCGGCCGCCAATGTCGCTTCCGGGGTCTCATCCCTCTTCCGCGGCCGGAGCTCTGCCCGTCTGCCCTAGTGCACACCGGCCCCCGCCCCCACACCGCATCAACCACCATCGTGCCGACTGCGCTGTCGCCGCTGCCGCTATCACACCCCCGACGCCACTGTCGCTACCGCCCCCGCTACCGTCGCCCCCGTCGCCACCGTCTCCATCCCCACCCCCGCCCCCGCCCCCAACCCCCGCCACCGCCCCCACCCCCGCCACCGCGACCGCCATCGTCACCGCCGCCGCTGCCGCCCCCGCCGCCGCCACCGCCGCCGCCATCGCCACCGCCACCGCCATCACCGCCGCCGCTGCCACCGCCACCGCCGCCGCCACGGCCATCACCACCCCCGCCGCCACCGCCCGCACCGCCGCACCGTCTTCCCAGAAGGTAAAATCAATTTCGGCGCCGACGCCTCCGCGGAAATAGCGCGCCAAATAAATAACCGGCGTGGGCGGCGGGGGCGGAGATCGGGCGCACGCTACTCCGGCCATCGATCTCCACACGGGGCGCTGCCGATGCCCCACGCGACGCGCCCCGCCGCGCCGGCCCACGAGGCGGGGGCGGGGCCCGAGGACGCACAGGGCACTGCGCCCAGATGAGAAGCGCACAGGCAAGGGGCATCTCGAGACCGTCAGTATTGGAGTGCCTCGGGCACGCACACATGGCATTGGAAGAACACACTACTAATGCAGTGGTACACTCAAGGAGAAATCTGTTGCTCTTCGTTAACAACTCGCACGATCGCCCTTGTGTCGTCCGTGTTACGAGTATTTAAATTAGATAATTTATTTAAAAATCAGAACCAATCGAATGAACAACTAATGCATAAATACGCTTTTTTAATACAATGAATTAAATTATTGTTATTTTTTCTTTATAATTTGACAATGTACTTAGCAAATGAATTGATTACAAGAATAATTCGAAAGTTTTGCAAAAATGATCTGATATAATTCGTTGCGTGGACACACTGAAAATTCTTTCAAATTAAAATTATTTCACTTTCAAATCTGTGGACATGGTGCGGAGAAAGAACATGGGTGTAATGTGCTGAACTTTGAGGAATATCTCCTGTAAAATCGTTGTTGGAATGTGAAGAAATCGGGAAGAATATTTCATTCACAGGCCACGCCTGACTGGAACATGAACGAAATGGGACGTGCATGTGCTTCTAACGGCTGCGATGGAAGGTAAAACTCGCAGACGAAACTCAGAAAGGATGCAGGGAACTTTGCCAATTTTGGCAGGGGTAAATGAAGCGAAAAATTGTTACGTCAAGGTGCCAAATGCGTTGGTCTGGGCGCTAGGCTTTGAGGGATGCATCTGCGGTAACTAGTGGTGACAGCAACAGTCCCAGCGGCGCGGCACAGACGATGACAGCAGGAGGAAAGGTAGCAAGAGACAGCTACAAGGAAGAATGATGCTGGAACAACAGTAGCATCACGATGACACAATCTGCTGAGCTGCTGACGAGTTTTAAGTCACGGTCGGATATTGTGACAGGTTGCATGCTTTCGATATACCAATTTGAATGGACTCTTGGAATGAAACGATCTAACGAAGCAAATGTGGACTCTGTTAAAATTTTTGACACCAAATCAGATCCAGATCCAAATCAGGTACAGATCAAAATTTAAACATCGAACAAGAGAGAATACAAAAAGGAAATATAACGGACATCGTTTCTCTAAAAATACAGAAGTGTCGACTCTCACACCAAAAAATAAAGACCAAACTTGTTTTACATTCATTACGAAGCCCGAAGTGATAGCTCTCCGAGTCGCCACCACGTTACAGTTAACGAAGCAAGTCCATCTCACATTGTAGGCCTAAGGTGTGCGGAGGGGAATGTAAAGTTTGATATTATATATGAACATTAGCAAATAACACGCCTTCTCCTCATTTCACTTCTTCCCCCATCGATAACACTACACAATTTCACTGCACTTTAATCGTCTGACCTCATACGACGTGAAATGTTTTGAAGCATAAATGCTCTACACGAAGTGCCATTCAACTACCGAACTAATGGTGTTAAAACAGTTAAAACAGTTAGTTCCTTTCTCGTCCCTATTTTCACGCAAAATTACGGGAAAAGTGCTCAAATATTCGAAAATGTTACATGACCTTATTAAAAGTGCTCAAATATTACAAAATACATATTTAAGGAACACATTTTATTAAGGGAAAAAACTCTCTCTTCATAATTGTAATTGTAGGAAGATGCCGAAAAAATTTTGTATTTTTGCAATTTTCGAAAAATCAGAGTTTTCAACGAACATGCTATCTGCATCATTCTCACACTTTCTTCACACTATTCAATAACAAAGTTTAATAAAAAACGATGGATCCACTTTTTTTGAAAATTTTGAAAATGTCCCAACAGCTTCATGTAAAGTACCCACCAAAATTAAAATATCGGTTTCAAAGTCAAAGGGCCGCGACATCAGCCGGGGATTGTCAATTTTTGAGAACATCGGCTGAACGATTTAGCTCCGGGGTGTCCAACTTCCAAGGCCTCTCCGGCCAAACCGAAAACTTTTAATACGGTCGCGGGCCGTATTTTCATTACTCAGGCGACCCACACCTGACTTACCCATACCGTTGATATCGACACTTTGCCCTGCTGCTCTGATAAGGGGGGAGGCATGGAATCATGCGTGATATAGGTCCGTACCACGCATAAGGCAGTGAAACACATTGGGATGGTTTTGAATTTCTGAATTCACTAGAAAAAAACTTAAATTCACTGAAAACTTGCACTTAACCAATTTTTACGTTAAGAGTCCGACAATCCGGCAGGCGCACAATGTTCTCGACTGACATAGATGTAAAAGACTAACTTTTAACTAAAACCCTTTCGCGGGCTACAATAAATGGCGTCGCGGGCCGCATGCGCCAGTTGGACAACCCTGGTTTAGCTGCTAGCGTTGTTCAAAGATGGACGGACGGACGTTTTGCCGTCATTCGATTTTTCCGTATCAAGTACCCACAAAACATGTATTCTGGCTACACCAAACATATTAGAGGATTTTTTTTTCTCAATTTAGCAACTGGATTTATCCACTTTTTCGTAACTAGGCCTTGTAACATGTGTTTTTCTGCCAAAAATTCGCCATTTTGGGGGACAGCACATAACTTTCTCCTCACGGCGTAAGCGGCAGCGAGAAATTAAAAGGAGAACTGTGCTGACAGCCTGCCAGCTCGCACCAGAAGCCGCGTATCGACAGTGGGACGTCCGGGAAGTGGCCTGGCGGTGCGGAGCGTGCACGCGCCGAGCGAAAGCTTCTGGTGGGCATGAACGGCCGCGGGCGGGCGGGCAGGCAGGCGAGGCGATTTCGCCGAACCGATAGTGTAAGGAAGTGAAACTACGACGAGATTATCTCGTCTCCAGGAACGCTAGCTGCTATTCCGACTTGCGTGCCGGAGCGTCTATTACCTCCTCTATTATGCATTGCCTCGTGTAAACGACTCGATCTCCAAAGCCCGGTCATTTATTTCTCGAGAAACGGGGAATCACTTGGTGGAAGTTATATTTACGAAGTTCTCAAAAGAATAATGACATACAGTTCATTTGAAGTACTGTTGCATGCTCTTTGACAAAGTTTTGGAACTGCCCCAGTCACAAACGATGTGGATCTGAACAATTTTAAACTTAAATTAGGTAGTTGCCACACATTTTGGAATTTTGGAATGTCTATTAAACAAATTATAAATAAAAAATAACATTGCCTAGCAGGTGTATAACGTCAAAATGGGTATAGATAAATTTTAAGATTTTTTTTAAAACCCTTGTCTTTGCCTACATTCAAATACCTGATAATAGTGCTAGCCCAAAACGGTTAACAAACTCTCTTAGCAAAGTCAATGGTGCATCAAGATTTTTTGTTCGTTTGTTTCTGTGTATCCCTTCAATGTGGAACTAGGGGTATTTCGCCTAAGGCTACAAGAAGAAAAATTACATCTTGTAATCAATACTTAACCCAATTCTTTTCGATAATCTTCAACCTATTTCGCAATGAAATTTAGTGGTAACTGTACATAACGCCTTTGCATTAAATGGGTTAAATACTTAGCATAAAAAGTTATAGGGTACATTGATGTAGGATCCTTGTGAATTGATTAACACACAACCTGGCAGTGAAACGTTATGAATTATCAAATTAAGATAATGTTACAAAAATGATATTTATTGTCCCTCTCTCCATGCATCGGATACTATTCGCAATTCATCTCTCATTATGGTAACTCAGAACAAGCATAAATCCATTTATCAGACGTTAGTCATCTTACTATTAGTAATATTACGCGAATTACGTATTTGTCATTCAACACATCTCCAACTTAGTTTCCTCCCATCTGCGTTTTGCGAATGATAATGACACATGTCACCGACAAAATTACTTTATTGTTTGAGATATTTACACCAACCATATTTCACCACAGAAGTTAGACTTGTCTTTTCTACAACAGTAACCCGAATTTTTTGGAAAAATATTTATTTTATTCCTGTAATTAAGAATAGGTTTCTGGTGTTTAAACCTATTTGATGCTGATTTTATTATTAATGAAATGTCATTTTTTCTATCTGTATTAATGAAAGGACATTTTTTCTATCTGTATTATTAATTTCGAACATACGCATAAATTGAAAACTAAGCACCCTTGGGTATTGCAAGAAATATCAATGATTTCATTAAATCTCCACGAACTCTAAAAATACAAAAAACAATGAATAGTTTCGATGTTGCATGAAAATGCAAAAGTGTGATCATGTTAATCCCCAATTTCTACATATGATGATACGCTTGTGTTTGCGTACTTAGTGTGTCCCTGGTTACGGCCAGATTATGTCATGCGCCAAGGAAAAAAGAGGCTTCAGAATTCACATGTGCCGTTTCAGAACAGTCTATTTTCACTGCTCCAGAACCCTACTTTCCACATATTCGACAGCATCTTTGCTTCTGCAGGACACTAGCATATTTGTTTTCAATATTTTTCATTTCGGATGTCCGGGGACGAAACGTCGATAATGTGAAAATAAGCTCGCAAGACAAGCATATTTTGTCTAATAATCTACTTGGACTTTCTGAACATCTGAGCTGCAATAAGCACTCATAAACTGGTTTGAAAAAATTATGTCTAGGCAAAAATTTGCATTGCAGAAGCATAAAAATACTCCAAAAACATGTAAATTAATTATTATTTATAAAAGAACTGAATATATTTGTTCAGAGAGAAAAAAATAACCCAGATATAAAACAGTAGTCGAACTGTGTAAATTGGGTGTTTTTTTTATTTCCATGTTAATTATCATTGTAAACAAAAATATTCATTTCTTTTTTGCCTAGAAAGCATTTTTTCAAACCAACTTTTTAGTGATAATTGTGGCTCAGCCATTCTTAATACCCAAGTCGTTTATTAGACAAAATATTCTTAAAACTGTCTTAAGAGCTTACTTTCAAAGGTTCGACATTGCCGCACTTGCCGCCTGCAATTTAGCTCCACGTTTCGCACTAAACCCCGAGACAGCAAGAACCTGGAGCAGTCGGGTAGTGAACACGTGGTCGCGGGGGCGTGGTGGGGGTGGGTGGCGGAGGGGCGCGCCGGAAGACGAGCGGCGGTCGACAGAAACCGGCGGAACCTGCCCGCGGAGCCGCACCGAGCAAAGAACAGCACGCTGGGATGGGCGCCTTACTCATTTGATGAGCGTAGGCGGGAGGAGGAACAACAGTCCTCCTGCCCTTCCGTTTCCTGGGCAGGTGTTCATCTCAATAGTGATTTGCCGTGGTTTTCCTTATCGTAGTTGATGGTACGGGTGAATGAAGGAGGAAAATGAAAGGTTATGGATGAAATGATGGTTCAGATAAGTACTGGGATGGCATATACATCTCACAGTTTTTTACCCAGCCATTCCCTGTGGAGTGAGGTACCTCAATATAATTAATTGTTGTCTCATACCCCAGAAACCTTTCAGGCACTACACCCCACAAACTCAGATTGTAAAAAAATACGCAGAATACCCCAGCCTTAGTATCATAGATGAGATCCCAACACAAAAACACCACTTTCTTCACTATCAAGTTTTGTTTCATTATTTTTGCTTATTTGTTTATTTAACGCCAATAAACAAATAAAAACTGTGTGACATACTATAAGGAAAAGTGCAATCTGTGGACGTTTTCTTGCGCTCTGGATCTCTACATTCACTCATTGAATTGATTTTATGAATTCACATAGAAGTCTTTGTGGTTTTGGCGAGAATGGATAATAAAATATTCGCTCCCGCGTAATAGAAACTATTTGCAAAGACTAATCAGCGTACTGTCGCGAGAACAGGCAGAACGATTGTCTGAATGACTATATGTCCCGCTGTGCTCGAGAAAACGTCCAAAGAAGCTACATGTCCACAAGAAAACCATGGGATCATCGCAGCATTTGCTCAAAAGATCAGAGAAACTGGACGCAAAATGTGATGGAGACGATGAATGTGATAGGTTACGGACCCAGAATCTGAGATACAATACTTGTACATGCATATTTAGTCTTTGGAAGTTATGTACTACAAATAGTAATTAATACATTAAATATCATTGATAACATAAATATTATTTTCCTTTTTGGTGTTCAGCATAGACATTAATAGTATAGTAGCAGTTAAGCAGCAGAAAAAATTTACTTGGCATAGAAATTCGGAATCAATTTCGGTAGATTAATGCCATCTGACAATGCCGAGTAAAATAATGTACATGTGGCCAATATGATTTTTTGTAGTGAACTGGTGATATTGACATCTGATGAATTTGATTATTATTTTGAGTGTTGTACTCGTAGGCAACTTTATTGGCAGAAAATGTATTCTTCCCTTCTTGACAAAAATTACAGGTTAGTACACCAAGAGGTAAGGCCATGATAGCTTAGAAAAAAGACGCTTCCAAGAATCACATCATTGGAATTTGATTATTACTCGTAAAATTATTTCCTATGATCTAAAATTCTCGGAACATGGAATGTATTTCCCCAGAATATTTTACCATATCTCAGGCGGGAATGAATATTCGCGAAATGTACATAACGAACAGTACGAAAGCTGTCTGAATTTGAAAGAATGCTGAAAGTATAGCATCACGAACTTAATTTTGTGTGTAAATGTACGTTCCGTTTGAAGTTTGACTGCATTGAATTTTGAATTGACATTTTTACTTTCTCGAATATGTAATGGAACAGCACTATCTCCTAAGCCATAGGTATATTTTTTCCAAAATTCATACACTGTTAAAGATTTGGCCCACTGAACTAGGAGTTTGACATTGTGTGTCGTATTTTTACTTTCCCGTATACGTAAGTATACACGGAGTGATATACGTAGTATAGGGAAAGTTATGTAATGCTGCGCGAAAAAGTGGCCATTTTCGCCAGAAAAAAATTCGTTGCCGGGCCGTGATAACGAAAAAGTGGATAAATCCAGTTGCTAAATTAAGAAAAAATCCCCTAACACGTGGTGTAGCCAGAAACCCTCTTTTCTGTGTCTTCGATACCGAAAAACCAATTGCAAGGAAAACGTCCGTCCGTCCGTCCGTCCGTGAACACTGCTAGCGCCTAAATCGTACGTACGATTTCTGCCAAAATAGATGTTTCCCGGTCGATCTGCTTCTAGTCAAAGCTTTGAGATTTTGAAAGAGATTCTGTAAAATTTGGGGGTACTTTACATGAAGATCCCCGGACATTTTCAAAATTTTCTCAAAAACGGCTCCAATTTTTTTCTTTAAATTTCTTGTAAGAATATAGTAAAATATACTTATTAAGGTGGCATAGGTCCGATTTTCACGGATAATTCTGAATTTTCGAAAAAGGCAAAAGTTAAAAATTTTTCAGCGTCTTTCTGGAACTACAAAATTGAAAATAGAGATTTTTCTTTCAAATAAAATTTGTTGTCCAAAGTAAGTTCTTTCATTAAGGTGATATACACATTTTTTTAAAGTTTAGTAATTTTCGCGCAATATTGCGTACAATGTGTGCAATTTTAAATAATTCCAAAAAATAGATTTTCTCAAAAACGGCTCCAAATTTTTTCTTTAAACGTTTTGTAGGAATAGCGCCTAATGTATTTTATGAGATGAACTAGTGGTGCTACAACAGCACTTACTTTCCCGTATTAGAGGAAACAGCTAAGTAGTACTGTAATATTGCACTTTATGCGCTACTAACATCTTCGCTTGGAACTCACTATTTCCATTGCAGTGTTGTCAGAACTATGTGAATTCTACAACTTCACAAAAATAGAATGCAAAAGTTTTGTAACCCTGTATTGGAAAAAGAAGCCTGATACTCTGGAAATATAGAAATGCCTTCCATTGGGCCATGATTAGGGAAGAGTATTTTAAAACCATGCAACAAATTCTCTACTCACTACAAATGGTACAGCATTTGGTGCAAAACTAAATATTTGCCTGCAAATATCAACATAAATTAGACAATTATAACTCCTTTTCATACAGCTCCATTAGGTCACAACAATGACACTAATTCACAGATATTCGCGAGCGCTAAGTGAATTCCATTGTTGCAGACCTTGCATTGTCGCTATTCTGAGAGCTATTAATTCTTTTTACTTATTTCAAATATTTCAAAATAAACAATTTCTAAAATATTAATGTGTAAGTCTATAACAAAGTTCGAACGTAAGAAACGAAGAAAGAAATAATATACAAAATTGCACATTCTAATTTACGACGCATCCAGCTGTCCGAAGCACAGTAAATTTACAGCAGCCTATTACGTTTGTCACAAAATTAAAGAAAAACTACTCGTATTTTGAAAAAATTAAGCATGACCGTATTTATTTTATTTATTTATTTGTCAATATTCGGAATTGCCACATACTCTTTCTTGCCAGCTACCATCTATCATCGCCAAAAGTACATTTTTTTTGTCATTTTCTTAATTCGGTTTCCTATTGGTAGAACAGAAACATTAATTTTAGAATATTAAAGAACACAAAAACCTAGCCGTAAATGGCAATTTTCTTTTAAAAATTATGTGCCGTTTAAGAGAAAATGGCGTTTTAGCACTACTAAAAATGCGAAATTTGAAGCTCATTTTCACAGAAAATTTTTGAGTTTTCAAAATACTTTATTCAAAGTTATTTGAAGTACTTACACTCACAAATATAATAATCTTTACAAATTGCAGATAATGTGCATATTAAAGATGTGAGAGATCTTTCAAAAAATTTAAATTTATATAATTTTTGAAAAAACAAAAAAATAACTCAAAATATACTTTACGCTATACTATAGGGTGTAATTAGCACTACCCGTTACAAAAGTTTCAAGAAAAAAATTGCAGCCATATACGAGAAAATGGCGTTTGAGCATTTCTGAAAATGCCGAAATTTGAGCTACTTTTCACAGAACACGGTAGTGTTTTCGAGAAACTTTACTTGACATTATTTAAAGCATATATACTCGTAAATATAATAATGTAAAAAAATCGCCGATAATGTAAATATTAACGACGTGAGAGACAAGTAAAAAAATTTACATTTTGGTAATTTTTGAAAAAACCAACCGATAGACCAAAATGGCTTTTATGTCATTGATAGAGTACATTTACCACTATCTCTACCAAAAATTTAAAGAAAAAATTTGGAGCCGTTTTTGAGAAATTTTTTTTTGTAATTTTTTAAAATTGCACATATTGCACGCAATATTGCACGAAAACTACCAAAATTGTGAAAAACATTTACATGACCTTTATTAAAGAACTTAACATGCAGAACAAATTTTATTTGAAGAAAAAATCTCTATCTTCAATTTTGTAATTGGAGAAAGACGCCGAAAAAAATTCAAACTTTCACAATTTTCGAAAATTCAGAGCTGTACGTGAAAATCGGACCTATGCCATGCTAAAAAGTGTATTTTCCTCTATTCATACAAGAAATTTGAAGAAAAAATTTGGAGCAGTTTTTGAGAAAATTTTGAAAATCCCCGGGGGGCTTCATATAAAGTACCCCCAAATTTTAAAGAATCTTTTTCAAAATCACAAAGCTTTGACTAGAATCAGATCGAGTGGGGAATATCAATTTTGAAGAAAATCGACAGAGCGGTTTAGGCGCTAGCGTTGACCACAGACGGACAGACGGACAGACGGACAGACGGACAGACGGACAGACGGACAGACGGACAGACGGACAGACGGACAGACGGACAGACGGACAGACGGACAGACGGACGGACGGACGGACAGACGGACAGACGGACGGAATGCCGTCAATCGATTTTTAAGTATAAAGAAGCAACAAATCATGGATTTTGACCACACCACGAGATAGAGGATTTTTTTTCTTAATTTAGCAACTGGTTTTATCCACTTATTCGTTTTCACGACCCGGCAATTAATTTTTTTCCGCCGAAAATTGGCCATTTTTTCGCGCAGCATTACATAACTTTCCCTATACTACGTATATCACTCCGTGTATACGTACGTATACGGGAAAGTAAAAAACGCCATATTGCTCTATTCTTTTGTTTTTTCAAAAATTGGAAAAATTTAATTTTTTCACTTGTCTCTCATGTCGTTAATATTTACATAGCCTTGATTTGTTGACATAATTATATTAAGGAGTACATGAGCTATAAATAATGTCAAGTAAAATTTCCCGAAAACACAACCAATAGAAAAATTCTGCATTTTCAGAAACGCTCAAACGCCATTTTCTCATATATGGCTGCAATTTTTTTCTTAAAACTTTTCTATTGGATAGTGCTAATTACACTATTTAATGTGACGTAAAGTTTATTTTGAGTTATTTTTTGTTTTTTCATAAATTATATAAATGTAATTTTTTTTAAGATCTCTCACATTTTTAATATACACATTACGAGGAATTTGTAAAAATTATTATATTTGTAAGCGTAAGTGCTTCAAATAAGTTCAAATAAGGTATTTTGAAAACTCAGAAATTTTCTGTAAAAATTAGCTTCAAATTTCGCATTTTTAGTAGCGCTAAAACGCAATTTTCTTTAAAACGGCACATAATTTTTAAAAGAAAATTGCTATGCAGGACTAGGTTTTTGTGTTCTTTAATATTCTGAAATTTAATATTTCCGTTCTACCAATAGAAAACCGAAAAATTAAGAAAATGACAAAAAAATGTACTTTTAGCGGTGAAAGATGGCAGTTGGCAAGAAGGAGTATGTGGCAATTCCAAATAGCTGGCGAAAACCCAAGGAAATAGAAAACTAATACGGGAAAGTCTGTGCCATTCCGTAGCACCATTAGTTACTATATAGTTTCTTACGAGAAGACAGTTAAAATGTTAGCTGTTCACAAGGTTTAAATGTAATAATTATAAGTTAAAGTAAACATTGCAAATATTATGCAAATGTTTATGCTATGATGTAATGGTAACCCCACTCATTAGGTTATGCAAAAACTGAATCTTAAGAGAGCTATATAAGAAAACTCTACCTATTTAATTTATTCATTACGACGAGTCGATAGACATACTTCAACTTAGTTCTTCCTTTCGGTCGCTCGTTACAAGCGGAACGTATTGCTGCAACTCTGCGGTAATCTCAAATCTTTGTATTAGAGCGAAAAGATTTGAGCGATAAATGTAGAAAAATATTGGAAGAAAACGTACGAGAGGAACATAACTACATTCTTATTTTATCTACTGATCAAGAACATTAATAAAATACTGATATCTTGGCAATTATGCCATCAAATATATACAGAAATACCATGTGTATTATGTGTGTCAGACAGTAGATATCTAAATCGGTCTTGGAAGTCAAAAAACCACGTCCATTATCAGAACGCCTTCTCTTGATGAACCATTTTTTCCAAACTATTTCTTGGGGGAACGGGTCCCAAAACTTGGAATGAACGAACGAGGGAAGGGTGTTGCTAAAAAAAATTAACATCCTATTAGCTTTTCAGTGATAATTGAATCTTAAACATCCCAAAAGAAATAAATGTTAAGTTGACAAGAGATGAAAGGGGAGAAGGGGAATAAACAAAAAAATGAACGTTCTATCAACGTACGTATAATAATTAAATTAATAACTTCAAATTATAAATTAATGAAGAAATATACTTTAACGAGGGTTGCTGAGACCGTCTGGTCTGCATGAGGGTCGAGACGGTTCCCAACCCCGGGTCCCGAGGCGTCCGCAGGTCGTAGAGAAGAATGACGCGAGTTCTGGAAGCTTCTACGCTCCGCGCCTTCCAGGTGCAAATCTGAGGCCTCAGTCATCGGCAGTTTCGTCTGATTCTGAGCTGTGAAACGTGTTCATCGCAGAGAACACCAGTGTAATGAAGAACGGCAATGTAGAAAAACCAAAGAAGTGAACCGTGTCAAAATAATTAAGAGAACATAAACTCAAGAACTGTGATATAAACATGGATTTATTTGTTCATAAATCAGTATTTTTAAAATATTTAAAAAATATGTAACTCTTTTATGTCGTTCTTTAATTCTTTGAATCAGTAAAATAATGTCTTCAAGATCATTTTTTTCATTCATACGTCATGATATACCATTCTTGCGAAAGTTTCCTCCCCAAATTTTGAGAGTAGCCAGGAAAGACTGCAATAAAGCATTAAGATAACGAAGGATGTAAGTTACGGAACTGGATTAGCCACACCAAACCACAGATGAACCCAAATGTGAGGGGACATGAGATAAGGTTATACTTGTTGTCCTACAGCGTGGGGTTTTGATATACGCGGACATGGGAGTTTACAGTAAATAAATACTAATAAAAGTGAATTCAAACACATGTAACCGACGTCGATACTACAAAAAGTAGTGCATGAATAGATACATAATTTTTACAGGCTCTTGTTCAGGATTGTAAAGATTAATACAACACAAAGACGAAAAATAAATAATTTAAATAATATGTTACTAGATGCATTACGATAATTATTTTTCACCTACGGGTCAGAGAGGATTGCTTCCAAATATATACGGCTAGAGGCCACTACTGGTGGGGCAAAAGTGGTGCCTAATAGTTTGCTAGAGGCCGGTAGCAAAGCGTAAGATGAACATTTTAAATATAATAACAATGCACTGTACAATAAAATGAAAGAAAATTACAGTATTTTATTAAAAATTAAAACAATTACACTAAAAATAAAAATCTTAAACACTGTGGTTAAAATAAAATTGATGTTTTCCTCCACAAGTATTGGATATGAAGAAAACCCTGGCAATACCGGGTGTTTCGATGTTTGTATACAATTTGAGAATCTGCATGAAACATGCGCGTCTTCTGTCAATCGATCTTCCAAGGATTAACGAACATTATGTGTATAGTGATGTGAAATTCCAAATGTATGTGTAACATAATAAGTTTTCTTCGATTCAGATGAAAATATGTATTAAACGAAATCGAATAGCTAAACAATCTTACGCAGCGTTGTGATTGCATTCATTCTTAAGAAAGTTCCCTTTTTGGGCCTAAATGTCATTTTTATCATTTTAATTTATACACACACGCCAGTCGATTTTAGTTTTTATGTATTGATTCATCATCATGTTCTAGGTTATTCATGGTTTATAAATGTATAACCTATTTGTATTTTCCTTTCAATACCTCTCTCCCCTCTCCCCCCCAAAAAAATTGTGAGCCCAAAGTTTGCAACATAAAAAAGCCTTTCATCCAACAAAGGGTTAAAAATGGATTCTAATCACGTAGCCCTCGCGCTTTTATCAATATGGAATTCACAATGCGCGTTGTATCTACAAAAAAAATTCCATCCCCGCTACGCGTTAGGACTTTTGCACGCATTTCAACCGACCGGTGGCGACTCCATAATTTGATTGCCTCTCACTCCACTCTTACCATCGCCGCCCTAGTCCACGTTTTTTTAACGCGTCACAACTCTTCGAATTAAACCAGCCTTCTTCTGATTTTTGTTTCATGTGTCACTCGTTGTTTCAAATGTCACATATTTTGAAGGAGTTCTTAAAATTTCTTTCATTGTCTCCTCTTTCCCCCATTTTTCATATCATTACTTCTTTTTACTTTAACTTGAGTTTTAATTAATCATTCTTCTTTCTACGAGATATCATTCTGATGATTCTTTAATGTAACATCCTAATGATGTATTGGATATTTAACCTCCTCGAAGGACAAAGTTTGTCGAATGAGAAGAAATAAATTTTAAAAAATTATCCTTGAAACAAATATGATAATTCTCCCATCAGTAATACTTAGAATTAAGTCAGCAATAAACATTTTAAAAATGCAAAATATTTACACGAACATTTATTTAATGTCCTGTGAACATGTGTGTTGGGGTAAAAACTTCTTCACTGCTTGTAATTCGTTTTTCTCATCGTCCTTTCCTTTTTCGACTCCTCCTCTTCTTCTGTGTCATTTCATTCCCTTTCTCCTTTTTATAACTACGTTTATTGGTTCTTCATCCATTTTTGAGCAAACTACATTACAATTTTGTTCAATGCAGTATTGTATTTACAATATACCCAGCTATTTCAGAAGTTGTATCGCAATAAGCAAATTGCGAGTATTTCTATCCCACACAAGTTTTTTCAAAGTAGATAATGCTCCAGAGGAACCGTGCTACGTTAAAACATTTGTTTCGTTGTTACTCGTGGCACACAGAATTATTTGACTTTCTAACGTTGATAACAGAAAACAATGGCAATTCAGAAGCAATTTAGCTCTGCAAGAGGTAGACAGCACTTCAGTCGGTATCTTTAGCCGTTTCTCATGAATAGTATTTAAAATAGCTAGGGAATGCTAATGACAGAGGATTGTCCTTGTATGACAGAGGTTCATCTCCATTTTAATCATAGATTGACAGCACTACAATTTTTAACTGTGTCTTCGTGTGAACGCTTTAATTCAGATAGAGGAAAAGAAGAAGCAAGAGGATGTGCAGAAGAAAAATAAGCGTCATTCCTCGTTCCGATCCTCTTCATCATAACATCGTGAAGTACTTCCTTTGCCTCACATTCACGAGTCGCCTGGACGCGTGCTGTTCTTGTGACAGCTTCTGTACGTTCGTGGTAATATTTCGAGTCCATGCAAGCTTTGCCTAAACATTTCTTCAAGAGCACAATTTTCGTGATGGAACGTTCTGGGTTCATATGAATACCCTGATTCGTAAAAGTTAGTTCACTAATCCAAATAGGAAACATTTAATTTGCGAACAGAATCCACTTCCAAACACCATTCAACGTGACAATAAGGGACCCTCTAGTTTAAGGAACCTCTTGAATTAATCTTTCATTAGGGATCTTTCAATTTTTTAAATAAAATTGTGTGTGTAAAGTGGTCCACTCACAGGCAAGGTACGTTTGACGAGACTGCGAAGCGCTGATATATAACTATTCCAGCTACTTCCTGCTTCACTGAACGCACAATTGATCACGACACATTTACAAACGTTCATTGCAGGCTCGCCCACTCGGGCTTACTCGTGAATGGTCCGCCTAAGGCTCGGTATTCTTATGTTTTCACTCCAATTCCAATAAGTGTGTTTGTCCTTGTATTTCTAAGCGGGCGTCTTTCTACAGGGAGAAAGAAGAGGCATTCCTCCTCGTCCCAATCCCCCTTCATCCCAGCAACAAAGCCGAGAGCTCCTGTTGCCCCATCGTCGCGCCGCGCGCGTGGCTCCTGGCGAGGCATTCCGTCGCAGCCTCCGGACAATCATGATTTAACGCTCTTCACGCAGGAGGCGCTGGCGGCGGCGAGGGCGCGAGGAGGACGTCCCGTTCATAATCTCCGCCGGAACCATTATCCCTCGTGACGTCACATCCGGCCCGCGAGGGGAGTGCACTCCGCCGCGCAGCGCCGCAGCGGAGGCGCAGACGCAGGCGCAGTGGCACTGGCCAGGATTCCACGCGGGCAAACTGCCCACATGAACGTTATACTGCGATTTCTCTAACTGCGTCCCTCAAGGCCACTCAAATTCCATCTTCGCGATGGAATATGTCACGGCATTTCGCGTCTTTCACAGTCGTTCCGCTAGATTTCGCACGATCGCGACCGTATGAAGCAGTGCTTGCGATCATGCGACGTCTATCGTCAAGACCGAGAAAAGACGCGAAATGCCGTGACATATTCCATCGCGAAGATGGAATTTGAGTGCCCTTTGAGGGACGCAGTTAGAGAAATCGCAGTATAGAGGTAGGGTTGCCAACCGACCTCCATGGGTGGACAGTCCTCCATTAACGTCAATTGTCCTCTCGTCCTCCTGTGTATTTTAAATGTCCTCCTCTCCTTTTAGTAAATTTTTAACATTTGTTGTCAGACATTTTATTGCATGACTAACATTTGCTGCGTTGCATCGTTTAATGTTTAATTTAGAATACAAAACATGAATATCCTTTTTCTGAACGCTAACACACGCAAGCATGATTGCGTCTAGCGGTCTAAAATGAAAGAGAGTCGCTCAGAACGAACTCATCTGCATTTTTGTGAATGAATCTTTTCACTTGAATCGCAAAAGGAGAGAAGAAAGGAATCTGATATTAGTCTAAACTAAATATTTATAAAAAGAAATATGTTGAGATTTTTTTTCTTTTCTGCTTATCGAGTGTCCTCTCTTTTACATGAACATTGTTGGCAACCCTAGTTATAGGTCAAAGTGCTCAAATTATTTTACTTTCTCGTTTAACGAAAAGACCTAAACACAAGTTATTGCCCACCAAAATTCGTTTATTGGCTTGTCAAACTTTCGACGTCTTTGTCGTCATCATTCGATCTGGCGTCTGACGAGTGACAGACCAACGACAGGTCTGAAGATGACGCTGACTTAGAAAATTGAAATTTTGTAAACAAATTCATTACAACAATGCCTTTGCAAAGCGGACAACATCTCACCAATAAACAAATATTTAAGGCAAAAATAATCACCCATCTCAACGCCAAGATCCATATTTCTGACGGCTTTGATAAGACCTCCTTGGATTTGGGAAGTGCAAAACGCAACTTTCTCGAAGACACCAGACCCATCAAAAACAAGGGGTATACTATATCAACAGCCAAGTGGAACTTTACACTCGAAGTCTTGAGCTGAGGTTCTGAGTTGGTGAACACAAATTGTCTCGGTCATTCGGTTCTAGTTCTTGTAAATTCGCCCAAGCAGAGTATTTACCCGTAGGGTACAACCATTTTGAAAATTATGTTTAATGATAATTTGTAGATCATAACGATGTAAGAATGAGTTACAGTTAATATATTAGGAAACCTTCGCACGTTTTTTTTATTACAATAGACGCGGATTAATCTGAATGTAAAATAATATTTCACAAATTTTGAGAAAATACTTGATCCATCGAAGTATACCTACAATAGTTTTGAAATGTATACATTATAATTATAATTTTCAATACATTTCTTATAAACTGATTACATTTCACTGCTCCCACGACTCTGTGGGAGTACTTGACTGCCCGGAGCACCCATGTTACGAACTCTAAACACCTGTAGGCGACAGAAAGGTGCCTCAGTAGCAAATCAGATACGAAGCCATAACTTCTGAATAAAATAAAGTAACTTGTAAATCTATTCTCACTCTCACTGCTTATTATATTTGATAAAATTAGCCTCTTTTGATTTCAGATAGTCAGGTATGTTACTTCAGGAAATTAAGCCATTAAAAATATAAATAAATATTTTCATTCACAAAGGTGGTTTGCAGTTTTATTGTTTCAAGAAGTACAAGTTTTAGGAATAATACAAATTAATCAAGATGAGCCTTTCTATATTCATTCGAGAACAATGCTATCCGTTCTTTTAATTTTGTACTTTCCGTACTTAAAATGTTAAAACACATTTTTAATAAATGACCTTTTGCAATGTTTTCCTTGTACCTGATGAGGGAGATAAAAGAGAACTCCGAAATTTGGTACCTTTTAAACAACAAAGATCTTTGCGAATGAAAATCATATTTATTTAAACGTTTTAATCGTTTAATTTCCTCAAGTATTAATACCGAGAGTCCGAAGTGAAAAGGGATTGTTTTTTTCCAATATCTTAATAGTACATTATGAAACGACGATGTAATGATGCGTATTAATACGAGCGACGAACGAGCGACAATCGCAAACTTCACGCGAGTTTATTAATACCCATTACATCGAGTTTCATACGGTACTTTTTCTACAATTTTTGTAAATTAAACTTTTACAATGAATAGTTTCGGGGCAGTTGATTCAGCCAAGGCCACCTAGCGGACAGCTACCTAAATCTACCCTCGCATGCTGCCGCAGGTGACTGTGGTAACCTGTCCGCCTACTAGGGAGTACTGTGCTAGTCAAATGAAAGTTACCATCCACGTTATTTTAAATAATACACCACGAAAAAATACTAATATTAAAAGAAATTAAAACTATTGACCATAATATAATATCAAATACAATTTTAATGTACACAATCGAAGGAAACATTTTCTGAAACGATTCTCACTGATTAATTAATTGTCAATACTTGGTTTGTTAACTTCTCTGTGATTGGTGAAGAACCTGTATCATAATGAAAACTATATCGAAATGACTATCATTATGCAAGTGGTAGCAGCCATCAAATGACAGCATTATACAATGGGAGTAGAAAAAGTACGTTGGTGCGCGTCGATTAGTGTTCCGACCCAGTGCGCCGTGGCAGCGGCGGGCGTGGGTGCAGGGGACGCGAGCGGTGGCGGGGGCGGAGGCGAGCGCCAGGTGGCGGGCGGAAGGCCCAGGCGATGGGCGGAGGCGGGGGCGAGTCCGGGGCGATGGGACGCAGCATCCGAGAGCCAGCGACCGGACGGATGGGCGAAAGGCGTGGTGGGTGGGGCGTGGCGGGGCGGGGCGGGGCGTGACGTGGCGGAGCGGGGCGGGGAGGGGTGGGGCGAGGCGGGGAGGGGCGGGGCGGGGCGGGAGCGGCCACTGGGAGAGCGACTGAACTAGTTTTACCGCAACGCCGCCGCCGCCGCCGCCACTTCGAGCCAATTGTCGTTGGAAGTGGGGGACGGCTTTTTCAAGGGAAATTTAGCCACTTTAGGCCAAGGAGGAAGAGGGCATTTCCTTCCCGCACGGCGCGGCGCGGCGACCGCTGTTTAAGTGCCACAATGTGGGATTCGCTCCTTCTGAAAATAGCTGCAGTATGTCGCGATGTTCCACAAAGGATATTTTTCCCCCAACGAATCTTTAAAATACCGATTTTTCAATGTAGCTCGTTTGCTCCGCTCGCTTACAACGCGTAGTTGTTTTTTATATGAAAATTATCGTTCATTTATATGAATGTTATCTAAATGATACTAGTGAGAATATATTCGTTTTCCATACTATAAAACATGTCAATGGAATTCGTTTTCATTTTATTATCTAAATATTGCATTGAAATTGTCGGATTTTATCTCTTCATTTGTTAGCTAAAAAGAGACAACAGGTTAATTTTTCATTACTATTTGAACTTTGCTGACCTCCACAATAACTACTACATGGTAATCTAAAATTTTGTTAGTTTATTTCAAAATGATATAATAATTCAATTTCTCGCTTATCGTTTTGGTTCAAAAACCACCTAACATTTCGCACAGAAGGAAAAGAAAAGCGTCATTTATTCATAGTCTGAGGCAAAACAGTAACTTGTTCAATAAGTCATAAATACGAAAAAAGTATTATATCAGGAAAATCGATTATTGGCAAATAGGGAAAGCAATTAATTTCATTTTAGGGGTCGAATGTAATATGTAATTCGAATGAAAACATTTAAAGCAAATGTCGTAAATCTATCGTCACACAAGCCCAATATATTGCAATCACTTTTAATGAATGCTCTATTAGAAACAAAGAGCATACAACGCCACATCAATATATTTTATTTACTCTCTTACTGGAAATATTCAGCCTACAATGAACTAGCAATTACGCAAAAATGATTTCATTATTGATGGATGCTAAAGATTTGGAGAATGGATTGTGAAAGATGAAATCGATAAACCGCATTTCAGAAGATGACGTGTGCGTATCTCAGGGATTCTTACTCATTATTTCAGAAAATTAATGTTTTACATGCGGCTGTATTTATTTTCACTTGAGGAAATTCTGTAATTTCTTGGGAAAGAAACGTTCAATTTAATGCCAAAGAAGACAGGCAAATAACGTTTGAAATTTCAAATTCGATAGAATTGAAATTTTGAGAACTTTTTTAAAACATTTCAGAACATTTCAAAGACGATATTATATTCTAAACAAAACAATCATCTTTCAAAAACGTTACTCTAAAGACGATTCCGATTCTTTTCTTAATCTTCCCTAAGAACGAATGGTGAACAGTGATTGGCATTTATCAACCATTTATCTCGGGTTTTGGAGCCCATCATCGAGAAGGAGCGAGAGAGAGGACAGAGAATGAGGAAAGACACAAGAGAGAGGAGCAGAAGGACGGGTGGAGGAGAGACGGGAGAGGAAGATGTGAAGAGAGTGAGTGAAAGAGAAAAATGGAAAACCAGGAGGGGAGGGGGAGAGAGAGGGAGAGAGAGGGTGGAGGGAGAGAGGGGGAGATGGGAGAGAGGGGAGAGGGAGGGAGATGGGAAGAGAGAGGGGGAGGGAGAGAAGGGAGAGAGGGGGAGGGAGAGAAGGGAGAGAGGGGGAGGGAGAGAGAGAGTGACTGAAGGAGAGGTACACAGCGACAAGGGAGATGAATACTCCAATTTTTATATAGTGTCACTTCAAGATAAGGACAGAGAGACGTTGACATCCAATAAATGTAACTTCATTATTTGTGCACGTCTTTTAGAGTTCAGTGGGAAATATAGTTACTGAAATTATCATTCTTTATGTTTTCGCGGCATGTTAGATGTATATTCCTTCACAAATGGACATGATGAGGAATAAGAACCCAAATATTTAGCTGATTTGCCTTTGAAAATATTTTTTTTACATCGGAGCGAATATTTTGTAAACAATTCTTGCCAAAACACTACTTCTTTCAGCATTGAGAACTGAAATTGTAAATGGCTTAGAGTAGGTATCCCAGAATAAAGAAAACGTGCACAGAACACATTTCTCCCGTAGCTCGTCACTGACAGTTTTAACTATTTTTGGCGTAAAATAAATAAAATAAATTAGCTGGGAGCTCCAATACTAAAGTAGTAACAAAGCTTCAGGGTGGACGGCAATGTCCCCCTCTCCGCCGAGCTCGTGACCTTGAAGAGCTACTATGTAAAAATCGAAGTAAAAAGGCTCACTCACCAATGAAAACATAAACATAAGCATGGCGTTAACATAAAAGTTAGGACTACATCCATAAGCGGACTCATTCACAATGCATTGGTATAAGCAAAACACGTAAGACGTTAACTTACTAGCTTGCAAACTTGAAGCTTCGATGCTTATGCTTATGTAAGAAATAAGAAATCAACCAATCATAGTACGTTAACTCAAAATCGAGTATCGAAATAGGAGCGAAGTCGATAGACGAACTAACGCCTTGTACACTAGATGGCGTTGGATGGATAAAAAAATCGCGATATCACTGTTTACGTTCATACCCTTATTCGCACTAGTCACAGAGAACTCACACACCGTCTTATTTGTCTCTGCCGCTAGTTTAATTCAAACCCGTGGGTCACGGACACATAGTCGATATATCGAAATCGATTCTTACCCAACAAATAGTAAACTAGAATGTCTCACAGCCAATAGAAACACTTATTTTTTTACGTTTATGTCAGAATACCATTTATGTGTGAATACTTCAGTCTATCACTGATGTTAATCACGTGTATACGTTGTACTTATGTTTGTTTGCACTAGCGTACCCGTGCAAGAACTCTCACATGTTATATCACACACTCTTACTTATTTTTCCATTTCCATATTAAGCCTGTGATATATATTTTTCTTCAAGACCCTCTTATCTTCCGTCTCTTGTTCTGTGTGTCACCTTGTAAGTGATAACAATATAATACACCCTTGACAATACAAACTATTCTTAACTTCATTATCGAGCAAAGAGGTACATCCGTATAATTCAATCGCATAGAATATCAGGTAATTAGTAATTTCACATACACATGCAGATTCTATAGGCTTTGAACAGGTGGGGTAGAATCGAGAAGCGTCGAACCAGCAAATGTAATACAATGATCAAGAAGATCTTAGCCTGTAGATTACGGTGTGAGGAACATTTCTTTGAGGCTTTTACCCTCAAAATTTAAGGTTTTAAGGTCCTAGAACGCTTCGTTTAGGAGTCATTTGACGATATACATGCAAAAATCCCGACGTGCACTGCGGATTTCATTTTACGTGAATATTAAATGCGTTTTTTAAACAATCCTTCATATTTTTAAAGTCAAAGTGCAATTTATCCGTCTCCGTAAACTTCTCTTTCTTTAGAGACCTCATGTATAAAGATTGGTTGCGTGTGAGAGCCGCAAAGGGAACGTGTACTACTGAAATAATATAGGAGACGATTGTGAATGGGCCTTAACAAAGAGTACAGTAATCCCTCAACATTCGCGAGAGTTAGGTTCCCAAAAAAAACTCGCAAATGTGAAGTCTAACTTTTAATACAGAAAGGTGGGTAAGGTTCCTGGATATCGAAAATTTGTTCTAAAAAGAAAGAAAAAATCTGTCAATCAATTGCAGTAGAACTCAGTAAGCGCTACTGCAAACAGAATTCACAATTAACATTCCAAAATGAAGAAATAAAATAATGTTTGAATCTGATTTCAAAATTGAAAATGGCTGGATATAGGATTTGGGTTTCATCACCTTTCTCGCTGTTCTAATATCCAAATATGGAAGAGTTCCTGCTTCTATTTCCTGTTAAATTTCGAAGTTATTTACATGTACGGATCACATTCGAATCCCAGTTCCACTACAGCTTGTTGATTTTCGAACGCCATCAACAGTTTTGATATTGAAGTTGCTCTAGGACGCAGTTTCGCTTCCGTTACTTCATCATTACCTTCGAGGAGGTTTTCTTCGCTGATGATTTCCTGAAGCTTCTCTATTTGTACAATGAGCTCATTATAATGAGAATTGCACAGATCCTGAATGGCTTTTCTGTTCATTGGGCCAAAACCCTCTGACGCAATCCATTCCAATCCAATATGGCGCAACTGAATTGAATTATTTTACAATTGTGTTATTCTATTGTGAATCTAATGTGAATTGACATTTCATCTGTGAAATTTTTGAAGAAAGTTATACTTCGAGCTCCGAGGTCTGTCGAGTTCGTTTTCCAGATGTGAATGAATGTGCTCGCATTCAAAGAAAATGTAGTACGACCAAAAGACGCATTCGCGAATGTCGAAGTCGCGAATGTTAAAACAGGTAGAATTTCTCAAAACGCGAATGTTCGGAACTCCGGAATAGCGAATCCGCGGTTGTCGAGGGATTACTGTACTTCTTCCTGCGCCGCCGCACCGGCAGAGGAGAGAGCGCTGGTGGAAGCGCGCGGCGCGAGGCGCGTGGCGGGGCGCAGAGCTTTGGGTCAAGGCCGTCGCGTGGCCGCAGCCACCGACCGCAGGGATTTAATACCGGCTTTGGGCCGGGCTTTCACGGTCCACATCGCGACCGCCGCCGCCGCCGTGCGCGCGGGACGGGGAAAAAAAATCGTCAATCGATCAAATTCGCCGGAGGCGCGCGGCGCGGCGGTCTTCGCAATAGCTCCCGATGCGTCACCGCCGTCGGTGCCCGAGTCATTATTATTTTTTATTTAATAGGTAATTACAACACATTTATAAATAATTTCAATACTTTTCTAGGTGGCTAGGCTGAAGGCCTTTAAGCCATTACAATACCTACATCCTACCGCATTCTAACCTTTCGAATTCTGGCATTCACCCCTAATGGTGCCTTCATCGCATCAAAGCCGCGGAAAAGAAACCATAAGGTAAGGCTAAGGAAAAACCCTGTCTTACCCCTACTTATCAAACGCCTTTTCGAAATTCACAGAACTGCAGTATAAATGGCCTCGTTTACGTGAAAGCGCCTCTTTTACTAATGTATCAAACACAAAGATATTGTCGGTGGTCGCGAAGCCTTTCCTAAAACCTGCTTGCATTTTTGGAATTTTACTATAGATTTCTTCCCAATCGCTCAGTCGAACTTTAAGAATTTTACAGAACAATTTGCTTAGCGCTGGTTAAAGACTGATGCCACGATAATTTTCTGGGCAATTCGTATACCCCTTATTTTTAAAAATAGTCAAAGTCATTATGCCAGCAGCACGCAAACGCTAAAGAAAAATACCAGAGAAAAACACGTTCATACAAATACAAGGCCCAAGTGGCGACGTCCAAGTGGTGGTGGTGGGGGTGAGTCCACAATGAAATGGCAATGGAGAATAATGAAGATTTAATTTATAATTTATTTTGTTGGTATACTAAAGATATTTTGTTAATAGTAATTATTTTGACTGTAATGCGAAATATTTTAGGGTGGGACCATAGCTCAGGAACCAACATATATTTGGCCCGTCGAAGTATGGCATTGAAATAACTATATGTACACACAAATTTTTAAAAAAATGCAACTCCCATTCGCACACGTCCTTAGCGTATTGTGACGTCGTCGTGAATGAGTGACACCCAGGCACGGAGTTTTTATGAACAGATTCTTTTACAATTAGAACAATGTTTACACTCCTATGGAAACTACCGCTGCACGCCACTGCAAATCCCTGAGGCGAGCCACTCTAGCCTGACACACGGTTGAAATGCCCATTTCCAGCAATTTGTAAACACTATTGAATTTGTGAGTGTAAGTGCTTCAAATGACTTCAAATGAAAGTTTTTCGAAAACTCAAAACTTTTCTGTAAAAAAGAGCTTCAAATTTCGCATTTACAGTAGCGCTTAAATGCCATTTTCGTGAATTCAAATTTGTCAACGAAAATTGCCATTTAGGACAAGGTTTAATTGTTTTTTTATATTCTCAAAATAATAGTTTTGTTCTACAATTGGAAAACCGAAAACTTAAGAAAATGTCCAACAAATGCAGTTTGGGCGTCGATAGATGGCAGCTGTCAAGAGTATTGGCAAGTCCGAATAGCTAGCCGAGACCAAACGAAACAGAAAACTAATACGGGAAAGTCTGTGCCATTCTGTAGCACCACTAGTTTGAATTATTAGCTACCCGTTTGGCTGAAACCTTTCGGCGATTTTAAGTGTCTTCTTCTTTGGTTCTGTTCTACAATATACGGAAATTAGATGACCCATCTACAGTTTCTTAAGAGGATGTAATCAGGGTAGTTTCCAGTTGCTTTCCCTGATGGTACTAAATGAAGTGATAGGGTAATGATGAGGGGTGACAAGGAATAATGGTGGTAGGTGGGGTGATGGTAGGTGGGAGGTGATCGTATCATTTTTTAACCATCCCAGCATTCGATTTATGACCGAAGGAAACCGAGAAAAACCCCTATCAGCATGGCCGGCCCGGGGATAGAAACCGGACCTTCTGACTGCAAAATCAGCGCGCTACTTCGCTCAGTATTTTTATTTACTTACATTAAAAACTGAAGTCGTTGGGATAACCTCCACGCAAGTTTTTCACGTATGTAAACTTAAAATCCCCGAATTGCTTCAGTGGGCAGATAATTTATTTTTTTAAATTTATTTCCGCCAGCTTGGCATTTCTGCCTTACAGGGGTGCTCATAATACATAAATCTTACACACTTAACTTTTAGTGATGGACATCTATATGCCTTACTTGCTTTGTCGGGGGACTGATAATTCATTTTATTAACCAGAGAATAGAAATTGCAGAAGTCAGTTTTGGAGTTATTTGTGACGATTTTTAAAGGGTGGTGTTAGTGTGTAGGATTTTAAGGAAGAAGCTTAGGGATATGGGTAAATGATTTAAGGTGGTCGAAAGGAGTCTTTAGGGAATCGTGATCTTATTGTTTCGTGAACTATTCGTTTTACCAAATTGGAATATTCTTGTTCTGCGCGATTGAGGGAGGGGATGAGAAGAATTTATGGGTCCTAAGATTTATGTAGTCGTTAATGGATGATATATTTATTCTTTCTGCATTTGCATGTTGCTTATGAACCAAGGATATTTAATGATCTTTCTGAGAAATTCATTTTGTATTACTTCTTTTTTTTATTTAAGGTCGCATCAACTACTAGGACATTAGCGACCAGTATTGGACGTAAGGTTATGGTATAAGGATGAAACGAAATGGTGATGATAGGGGATGAAATGACGAACACATGTAACCATGCCCGAGGCGGGACTCGAACCCGCGACTCAACGGTCCAAGATCACTTCGGCACTACTTTCTTAGCGATCTCTGCCATGGGGCCCGACATTACTTCTACTTTGTTTCGGTTGGTTCGTGCGGCATTGTTCCACGTGCGGCATATGTGAGGGCTGGTCAGATAACTTCTTTGGGCCACACTTCTCGTAAAGCAGGCATTTGTAAGGGCTGGTCAGGTAATTTCTTTGGGCCACACTTCTCGTAAAGCAGGCTTATGTGAGGGCTGGTCAGATAATTTCTTTGGGCCACACTTCTCGTAAAGCAGGCATATGTGAGGGCTGGTCAGATAATTTCTTTGGGCCACACTTCTCGTAAAGCAGGCATTTGTGAGGGCTGGTCAGGTAATTTCTTTGGGCCACACTTCTCGTAAAGCAGGCATATGTGAGGGCTGGTCAGATAATTTCTTCGGGCCCCACTTCTCGTAAAGCACCGCGAGGCGCGCGTGCCTTCCAGTGAAAGCGAAAGAGCCCCGAGCCCTGAGGAGGCGCGGGCGTCACGCCGCCCGGGGCGAGCGTCGCCGCAGCGCCAGGGCCATTGCCGTTCCGCCGCCGCCGCCGCCCAAATAAGGCGCCACGGCGCGCGCTCGCGTCGCTGCGTTCGGGCGCAGGGGGTCAGGGTTGCGCGCGGGCAATTGAAGAGCGACTGCCTGCAGAGCCAACTACGACCCGCGCGGCGCGGAGCGAAGCTTTCAGACCTTCAGTCTTAAACTGACGACACGCGTCGCCACAACGCTCGCGTCCCACTTGTTGGATGGATGGATGCCGTTCATTTTTTTTTTTTACCATTGCCAGTCGAACCTTTTTTTACACTTCAACCAAAAATGTTTTCTATTTAAATGTGTTTTATTATTTACTGTTACGTTATGGCTTGTTATTGCCTTCCATACGGAGCTCGACATACTCTGCATAACTTACCTGGATCGAAAGGATCGTGGTTACGAGGGAAATATGAAAACAGTAGAATGACGTAACATGTTCTCTTATGGAGGGAAGTATGGGAGGGAAATGTGAAAAGACAAACCGAATCAAGTTAACATCTAGTTAATTAGTAAACAAGTATATCTGAATCAATAAAATCATGTATACAGAGGCGAATCCAGGGGGTGGGCATGGGGGCCATGCCACCCAAAAACGTCTAGAGTTTTCGTTTATTACCTTCCTTCGTTTGGCAAAATTGATTTAAATATTTATCTTAAAATTATGTAATTATTTAAACAATATGGTATAGTATCATACCGTATATACACTACAAAAATAATATACAATGTAATAAATATATTTATTATTTAACATACACTGACTATGCCCTCCCCCCAAATGATCGGCTGCATCCGGCCCTGCATGAATATACCACGGGTGTTAACTGGTTCTCATGATCTCGGGCGACAACAAGCCCTCAGATCAAAGGCCCTCGGGCATTTTGTCTACGTTTGATCATTAGAACCCTTATGACGCCCGTAGTGCATAATAACTATCATTTATATGTTTTATGCACGTTTATCATTTGGATAATTACTTTCGTGAGTGAAAAGCGACTCTTCATAGGTATGCGCAGCCTAGAATCGTATTTCAAGTTGAACTATTGTAGCGATCCTGAGCTTGCTCAGTCACTATTTGGCGATAAGAAAGACCTTGTTTGCGTGCTTCGCCGCGTGATTACGTAACCCGTCGCCTTATCAGCGGTCGCTGGAGGGGTGGCGGGGGGAAGACAGTTGTTCCCTCCCCTACGCGGAAAAGAAGGGGTTGTAACGGCGGTGTCTGGAAAGTGCGCAGAATGTTTCGAGAAGCGGCAGCGTGAGGTAGCAGCGTGAATTTGGAAGCTGATGGTGTGGGGCCGCGAGCTCCAGTTAGCGAGAAAGAGGTTTGGCCCAGTGGTGGCTAAATTCACACCGCAGATGCGCGTTCGACGAAGGCATCTGGTCTTGCAGTAAGACGTGGTTGCAGAGAGAACCCGTGCTTAGGCCCAAGACAGAGCGTCGGCAGCCGCATTAGTTCGCTGTGAGTTGTGCGCTGGTGGCGAACGCCACGGTCATCGAAATAAGGTCGGTGTTAAAGACAAAACAATTTTATATGTGATACTATAAAAAGTAATGAGAATTTGGAAGCAATTGACTGTAGAATGCAGGTTGAAGTGTTGTTCCTGTAGTTCACTGTCAGATTGTTTAATATTTTTTTTGGCCATTAACACTCTTGCATAATGTATGATATACCCGACCATTGATATTTCCATAATCATTGTGGACTATTTTCAAAAGATATTTGAAGTAGTGTGTCTTTCTAAGGGGAGAACATCACTTATTTATGATAGAATCTTGTCATGTTAATACACTACAAGTGCAGTTTCTGTCTTTAAATCAAAAAGAACATTTTGATGATAGTGTAAAATCCAAATCAAGTTAGAAACAATTTGGGTTATTTATGAACAATTAAAAGGTTATAAAAGTATATTTGCAATGAACTGTTGAATTTAAGTGAACTTAAATATCTTGAAATATTTATTGAAATTTGGATGCCTGTTGAGTAAAAATACAACATATTTTTTTAATTTCAACCAAAGGTGTAGGTTGTAATAAATGTTTCACATTTATGGTGTAAACACACATGTTTAGTTTTTTTTTTTTGCAATTTCTTTTGAATATTCTGTGTTTTCAAAACTATGTTTATTCATCTTAATTGTACACAACATATGTCTTTGTAATTGAAGTGAATTGTTTTGCAAGAAACTACTACGTATGCTAATGCAGTGTATGTTGAGGAAGGGTTAATTGCAATTTTTGTAAACAGAAAGTGCTGAGGCATTTTGTCATCCGAAATGCCTGTGCTCTACCCTCTGATGTACTATTATGTGTACTCATCTCCCCAGAGATATCTTTGATTCAATTTGTTGGATTTCAATTTATTTTTGTCACAGAAGATGTTGCTGTGATGCTAGTTTGTGCCAACTTTGAAATTCATAATTTCTGCAGTTGATTTTTCCTCAAAAAGTTTTTTTTTACGCTGTTCAGTGTTGTATTTTTCTTTGTTCATTTGTTTATCTGTGCATGTTAGGTAATTTTGTAATTTGTGTTTCTTCTTTTTTGAGATTCAATTATATTAATGTTTGTGGCTTTCAACTTTGTGTTTTTTTTTCAAAATTTCAACAAGAGCCAAATTACCCACGAAATTTCCCCACGGCCGACCTACACGAACGGTCACATAAATGGCGCCCAACTGGCTGGCTTGAAATTTTGAGAAATTTACACAATAGCCAAAGCTATTGGTGGTTCCAGCAGTGTTTTTTTAGTATCTTTGATGTTTGACAAGGTTGTGTTGTGTTTGTTAAAGGTATGCATTTCTATAGATATTGTAGGTGGTAAAATACCCACTGAATAGTTAATATTAATTTTTTGTCAATTTGAACTCAAATTAAGACTGGTTCATTTTGTTAGATAAAATGGCTGATAAATACAACCAAGCTAGGGATTTGGGAGATCTTTCTTCAAATGAGGATGATGGGGAGACTACAGTCAGGGAATTAGTTCAACAGGTAGAATCACCGGTTGCTACCGAAGAATATGCTACTCTTGGTACGTCGGGAACTGAATCTGCGTCTCCTCAAGATCCAACGACATCAGAAATTGACATTGATAGGGCGAATAATATGATGATAAGATTAATGTCGCAGTTTATGATTCAGATAGATGAGAAACTTAGGTCCTCGAATTCGGAATTAAAAGACAGTTTATCTTCTCAATTAAATGATAAATTAGCGGATCAATCTAATCAATTAAAAGACAGTTTATCTTCTCAATTAAATGATAAATTAGCTGAACAGTCCTGTCAATTAAATGATAAATTAGCTGAACAGTCCTGTCAATTAAATGATAAATTAGCTGAACAGTCCTGTCAATTAAATGATAAATTAGCGGATCAATCTAATCAATTAAAAGACAGTCTATCCGCTCAGTTAAATGAAAAATTTGCGGAACAATCTACTCAGTTGGAAGATAGATTAACTGCTAGTTTTAATGCAAGACTAGTTCACTTAGAACAAGCCATAATAGAAAAGACTTCGCAACTTTCATTAGAAACAAAACAACTATCTGAAAATATAGTACAGATGGAAAAGAATTTTCAAGATAGGACGGAACAGTTGTCAAGAGATCTTTCGGACAAAACTTCACAATTGGAACAAAAGTTAACCGTTACGACCTCTCAAATTAGAACTGAATTAGAAGAAAAGCTGGAG
The DNA here is from genome assembly GCA_031308135.1 of Acheta domesticus. NCBI lineage: Eukaryota > Metazoa > Arthropoda > Insecta > Orthoptera > Gryllidae > Acheta > Acheta domesticus. The sequence continues at coordinate 172,383,902 of JAHLJT010009436.1, read as the reverse complement.
GAACAGATGTTACGTTTGAATATTAATTTTGAAACAAAAGTTGATAAGGTCAAAACAGAAGTCGACAAAAACGTTTCTGATATAAGGGCAGAAATAGTAGACAACGAGCACAAAATTTTGTCGCAATTAGACTCAAGGAAACGGGAATTAGAAGCTAAGGTAAACGACCTCCAAGAGAAGATTGATGGTTTACCTGCGGGCCCTATGACTACACATCCTATGATGGTTAGCTTACCGCAAGGTTTAACTTTTGGAGCCCATGGGAAGGAGAACCCCTGCGCATTTATAAAGACAGTAGAAAATTTTTTTACATTGTATAATCTGCCTGAAAGCAAGAAAGTCAGATTGGTTTATCAGATGCTAGTGAGTAATGCGAAAATTTGGGCGGACACTCTGGATCCATTACCGACTTCAATGGAGGGATTTAAAGAAAAGTTCTTCATGAGGTACTGGAATCACGAAACCCAGGTTAATTTTCGGTTGAAGCTTATGTGTAGTACCTGGAAAAAAGGTCAGAGCATGCAAGACTACGCTACGGAAAAACTAGCAGGCTTCAGATTATGCTCTCCCACGATTCCAGAAAGTGAAACCGTTTGCCTTATAATTAGACATTTTCCAATAGGCATTCAGAATTTGCTAAAAAGTCAACTGCCCATGACAGCAGAAAAGTTAGTGACGCAGTTAGGTCTGTATGATGCAACTTATGAGATGTCGGGTAAGCAGGATACAACAAAACCGACAAGCATTTCATCAGCAGCCATCATACAAACTTCTGGCACTAATATGGAAAATGGAAATATGAAGAAAAAGGGAAAGAAACACGAGATATCAGGAGATCATGAAGACACTTCTACTCCGTCGAAAGTTGCTAAATCGGCTTATTATCAACCTGAAGCAGCTGCACAACTGTACAACGCAGAAAAGGGAAAGCAGAAAATGGGCAAGGATAATCCAACACCATCTACTTCAAAAGATCCTGGACGAGGGTTAAACTAATGAGGTTTGTCTCGTGTGGTCACCCCGAAACAAACCAAGAAATCAAGGAAGTAGAAGAGGTGACGATACAGTCTGTGACGTGTTTGCAACCATACTCAGAATCTGAAAGGATGCCGTTTACCAGTGTCAACGCAACCAGACGTAGGTGCCCGATGATCAACATAATATGCGAAGGAAAAGAAATCTCAGCATTGGTTGATACAGGGTGCACATGCTCTGTGATTGTAGAAGATCTGTTAAATGAAATCTCTAAATTGAATCCGAATATACCGCAACTCCCTATGCACAAATCATATATTGTTGGAGCGAACAAAAAGAGGTCGCGTCCAATATCTCGACAGGTCCTATTGCAGTTGACAATTGGCCTAAAGATGTATGATGTTGTCTGCATAGTAGCAAAGGAATTGCTGTATCCACTCATATTAGGGATGGATTTTCTGCACGACTACGGAGTGGTGATTGACCTATCTAGGAATGCTATACAATTCCCGTTGGACAACACTGTAAACTGTAATCCAGAAGACGACGAGCAGTGCACGGATCTTCACATCAACTGTGTTACTTCTACTAACTTATTAACATCCATTGAAGATACGATTAACAAAAATGAAGAAAAAAACCATCAGCAAGGAAGAAGGGCGTTGAATTTCAAGATTATTTTTTCTTACCATTTCAAGACGTTGATGATGCGAAAAAAAAATCTTATTCATTGGGGGGCTATGTAGCGATCCTGAGCTTGCTCAGTCACTATTTGGCGATAAGAAAGACCTTGTTTGCGTGCTTCGCCGCGTGATTACGTAACCCGTCGCCTTATCAGCGGTCGCTGGAGGGGTGGCGGGGGGAAGACAGTTGTTCCCTCCCCTACGCGGAAAAGAAGGGGTTGTAACGGCGGTGTCTGGAAAGTGCGCAGAATGTTTCGAGAAGCGGCAGCGTGAGGTAGCAGCGTGAATTTGGAAGCTGATGGTGTGGGGCCGCGAGCTCCAGTTAGCGAGAAAGAGGTTTGGCCCAGTGGTGGCTAAATTCACACCGCAGATGCGCGTTCGACGAAGGCATCTGGTCTTGCAGTAAGACGTGGTTGCAGAGAGAACCCGTGCTTAGGCCCAAGACAGAGCGTCGGCAGCCGCATTAGTTCGCTGTGAGTTGTGCGCTGGTGGCGAACGCCACGGTCATCGAAATAAGGTCGGTGTTAAAGACAAAACAATTTTATATGTGATACTATAAAAAGTAATGAGAATTTGGAAGCAATTGACTGTAGAATGCAGGTTGAAGTGTTGTTCCTGTAGTTCACTGTCAGATTGTTTAATATTTTTTTTGGCCATTAACACTCTTGCATAATGTATGATATACCCGACCATTGATATTTCCATAATCATTGTGGACTATTTTCAAAAGATATTTGAAGTAGTGTGTCTTTCTAAGGGGAGAACATCACTTATTTATGATAGAATCTTGTCATGTTAATACACTACAAGTGCAGTTTCTGTCTTTAAATCAAAAAGAACATTTTGATGATAGTGTAAAATCCAAATCAAGTTAGAAACAATTTGGGTTATTTATGAACAATTAAAAGGTTATAAAAGTATATTTGCAATGAACTGTTGAATTTAAGTGAACTTAAATATCTTGAAATATTTATTGAAATTTGGATGCCTGTTGAGTAAAAATACAACATATTTTTTTAATTTCAACCAAAGGTGTAGGTTGTAATAAATGTTTCACATTTATGGTGTAAACACACATGTTTAGTTTTTTTTTTTTTTGCAATTTCTTTTGAATATTCTGTGTTTTCAAAACTATGTTTATTCATCTTAATTGTACACAACATATGTCTTTGTAATTGAAGTGAATTGTTTTGCAAGAAACTACTACGTATGCTAATGCAGTGTATGTTGAGGAAGGGTTAATTGCAATTTTTGTAAACAGAAAGTGCTGAGGCATTTTGTCATCCGAAATGCCTGTGCTCTACCCTCTGATGTACTATTATGTGTACTCATCTCCCCAGAGATATCTTTGATTCAATTTGTTGGATTTCAATTTATTTTTGTCACAGAAGATGTTGCTGTGATGCTAGTTTGTGCCAACTTTGAAATTCATAATTTCTGCAGTTGATTTTTCCTCAAAAAGTTTTTTTTTACGCTGTTCAGTGTTGTATTTTTCTTTGTTCATTTGTTTATCTGTGCATGTTAGGTAATTTTGTAATTTGTGTTTCTTCTTTTTTGAGATTCAATTATATTAATGTTTGTGGCTTTCAACTTTGTGTTTTTTTTTCAAAATTTCAACAAGAGCCAAATTACCCACGAAATTTCCCCACGGCCGACCTACACGAACGGTCACACTATAGACTGTCTCTTGTAGAAATTGTTGAGTTTATGAAATTCCAAATGATTTTTAGATAGTCCTAATATTTATTCAAATTCAACATATATTAATTCGATGAATTCTCATCTTGAATGCAATCAGTTTTCACCAAGTTATAATTCCATCTCAACAAAATTTAATAGAAAATTCAAAAGTCGTCCAAATGTTATCAGAATAAAGTTACCCCTCCCAGAATTCTTGAGACATAGGATTCATGTCCGTACTCTCTAAGAAGTCAGAGTGGTCTTGTCCAATGATGAATAATGAATAATAAAAATAAGAAAGACTAAATTTATAATGTACAGATTCATGTGAGTATGTAATTCTTTTACTAAGTGCTTGCCTTCAATTTATTTTGTGTAGTGTAATTAAAAATTAATGCAAGTTTGTAGAAATTTAAAGCTTTGATATTTTGTAATTTTATTATTTCATCTTATAGGTTATGACATCATATTTTATTTAAAGGCCTGATGATGGAGACACATATAGTCTCCGAAACGTTGCCATGAGAATAATTATATGTGTAATCTGAATAAATATTACCACTCTCTAAAAATGATTTGGAACTTTCATAAACTCAACAATAGAATCGTATTTACATAAATATGTTTTCTTACCCCTCCTGAAATTTTCAGGGGGAGACACGGCTTATCTGCCCTCCTCTGGCCGCACCTATGCATATCCTACTTAAATTGCACTAATTGCCAATCAAAAACAAGAGAATAATCCACACTTGCACCGTGAGCCTAAATGTTTACTCTGTATTGGTAAAGTTGGGAGCCACAATGCGGGATTATTTTTTTGATCTCTGATTTCCTCATTTTTCGGTTTCTTAATAGTAGAACTAAAGTATTAAAAATATTATAGAAGAGTCAAACAGGGTCCTATACACACATTTTCATTGCAAAAGTCGGAGCCGTTCTTGACAGCTAGTTTTCACAGATTTTTTTCTTCGAGAAAATTCGTAGAAAATCATTTCAAGCACTTGTGTCCACAAATGCAATAATGTATAAAGAAAGCGTGTAAAGCGGATATTAACACTGTGAGAGATATTTAAAAAGATACATTTTTATAATTTTCGAAAAACCAAAAAATACATCAAAACATTAATTACAACACTAATTATGAAGAACAAATTTTATTTGAAGAAAAATTCTTATATTCAATGTTGTAGTAGCAGGAAGATGCCGGGAAAATATTGCACTTTTTGTAATTTTCAAAATTTCAAAGAATCCAATGAAAATCAGCCATGCACCAATTTTAAATGATTCTTTTGTTTTGTCCGAGAAAAAAAATTGGAGCCAATTTAAAAAAAAAAGTTGGAAATGTTGAGGGTTCATGAACAGTAGGGCCTATTCCCGAAATTAAAATACCCATTTGAAGACAAGAGGCCACGACAACAAGCAGATTGAGGAATATCAATGTTGATGAAAATCGTGCTTACAATTTAGCCGGTAGCGTTTTTTCAAAGATGAACAGACCGACGGAAGAACGGACGGATTGATCTGTGGACGACTGTCATACTGACGGCGGTCGGACAAACACGCGGGCTGTCGTTTTGTGGTAAACCAATTTTTTGGACTGAAGCTCCCAGAAAGAGTGGATTCTGACCACATAACTAGTTACAGGAAGTAGTTAACTACATTATAAGAACAAGAATTATCCACCCTTTCGGTATCGGAGACCTATATTATGAATTTCTCTGCCGGAAAATCTCACTGCAGCTTTAGATATGTTTCTATATATGTAATATGCGAGAAAAAAATTAAAAGCAATCAAAAAAGCAACCTTTAGGTGACATCAAGAGCAAAATCACTCTATTAAAAACAAATTAATGGAAAATATCAATTTGTGTTTCTGTGATAGGGCATAATTAACGACAATTAGAACTATATATAAAATTACCAACAGAAACAACGATTTGTTTTGCAAAACTGACAATCTAAGTAAGTAGATCAATTAGAGAGCAAAAAAAACAAAGATATTGAGATTCCTGAACTTCAGAACATGAACAAATCACCGTTATTGTGGATAAATTATTTATCGTGTCAACAAAATACGAAAGTTGCGAAATCAAATGGAAATCTCGATTGTTCTGTGTAAAGTTTATTACATAAATTTGGCACGTTGAATCTGCAATAATTTGCAGGACGACGTAACTGTTTAATGAAAATTGCTTTTCGCCATTTTAACGAATTGAAACAATCGGAAGAATTCTGCGCGGTCGTTAGGACATGCAAAATGTTCCGAGGAAATCGGCCAATAAAGAGACGTTATCACTCTTCGCTAAAATAGGCACAATAATGTGGGACTTAAATGCTTCCCCCTCTTTACTTTAGCGCTTCAATTGGCAAAAAGCCTACTAGCAATACCACTCTTTTCTGCAAGACTTTTCAAATATATCTTCGATAATGAAGCCAACGAAAGCAGTTCTCCGTTTCTTTACTACCAAAATTTCACTTTCATTAAATCTCATTTTAATTAAAATCCATTATGACCTTTCTTTAAATAAGACCAGCAAGTGCGGAAGACGTGTGGGTCATTACGTATTACTTTAGGACAGTTCGTAAAAACGTGTGGCTTTTGAAAAGCCCAAAAGATAGCACTGTAGATGCAACTCACAGGGTGCAACAAAAACATTTAAAAAAATTATCATTTAATGCACAGCCAAAAAACATATCTTGATTTAATGAGGGTTCGAGCGCCAGATGTTAAAGCTGATGGGTGCAGGTGACCTTTCCAGTTGTAGAATGATTTATTGATCGACACTGTTTGCATATTACGCAACTTACTCATATATGATTTGGTGCCTCCATCCTTTGCTTTAGGCTTTCTCCTCTTCTTCCCCACCAGCTTCCATCCCATTTGTTTGAAGGCCAGGGTGTCCCTCGAGAAAGTCATTAATGAGAGATGAACAGAACCGAGTCGTCTAGATAAGGCAATAAATTATCGTATCACAGCAGAAAGGACATTTCAAATCGGTTCTGCCGTAATGAATGCATGCATTATGATGAATGATGGTGAATTTGCACCCTTTCTATAGTATAAAATTTACTTATTTTTTCTTCGTTAAATAGATAAAACTGAAGAGAGAATAACGTTTCATCAGAAATTGTAGCAATTTATTTTTAAATATTTTTTCCTCCTTTGGTAGGACAATTTATATTGGAACAACGCTGGTGTTTGAATTAGATGTATGTACTTTACATTAAGCAAAACTACAAAGGCAAGTTGTGTTTTCACATGATATATTTCCTTTATGAAAACCGAGATCCGTCTACTTTTTTCTGCCTTTTTTAGTTCCGAAGTCTAGTAGAATTGCGTGAACACCAGACACATGCACTGTGGAAATAATTTTTTTCTCTGAAACTAGTACGAAAGGAAAGGCTTTTGTTAGAAAAAGTGATCGAAGCGTATGCTATTTCCACATCACTTCTCGAAATGTCGCATCACGCTATGTTATGAATTCCGTCCTTTAAATGAAAGCGTTTGGAAATGTAGGATAGCAGGCAAGGTTGGTAATATCATAATGATCGTTTATCGATTCCAACACAATGTTTATTCTTAATTTTTCCTGGAGTCAGCTAATGAATAGAATTACATAAATCAAAATTGTATGAATAATAGGAAAGTTGTTTTTCCAAAAAAAGTAGAACTCGAGAAACGAGTGCCATCAGCTCAGTGGCGTGACTAGGAAAAATGCCGCCCAGTGTAAGCCTTTCGTTAGCGCTCCCTAACATAGACATTTCGGCAGTCCTCTTTGATTCAGTTCATGCGTGCAGTTTCGTAACGACACTACATTTAGATAGGAAATAAATGATTACACAATACATCACAATATATTATGTATCAAAAAGGTTTGCAAATGTTCTTGTCAAGCTTCTAGACTTTATTACAAAAACTTTTAAAAGAGCGTAAAAAGAGAATGAAATTAAATTGCAATTACAATGAACAAATTAAATAAGTTAAACTAACAGAAGTACAAAACTTCTTTAAAGATTGAAAGAGGGAATGAAACTGAATTACAATATACAAACTAAACAAAACCGCGACTTTTCCTCTCTTTGCTTATAGAAACTGATCAACTATTTCATTATTTTTTTTGTTCTGTTCTCTCTCTAGCCTACTTTTCAGTCAACATATTGGACTGAACGTCGTTTACGATTTGATTCCGTTTATCGCAGCACATTGCAGCAGAATGTCTAGAGTTATGAGAAATCTTCGGAAAAATATTTGTTCAAGGTGTGGCTCGCAAATTATTTTGGGAGTGCGTTGAGGTATACTATACCGCAGCAATATCGCAACGCTTCACTATAAATGAATATTTAAGGGTCGTATTTTCGGCGAATGCCACTAACGCTTTCGTGACGAGTCGGGAAAATTCTCAGCACTATCTCTCAGGTGTTGCACCAAGTTCCGCAGCCATTTTAAGACTTTATGGCGAAATAGGAATGACTAATGAATATTGTGCCTACACACGAGGTGTTTGACTGGACTAAAGGATGGATTAGGAAGAACCTATAAAATAAATATTTTTCCGTGCCTTGAGATTAATGCAAGTCATTGCCTGGGTTTCTAAGAAACGCTGTTCATGGGATGATAAGTGAGTAAAGTTATCGTGAGTTCATAATTAGTTTAATCGCAGTTGTGAAAATCTTGTTGAAGAAAATGAGGTAGAATTAGTATCACATTGCGTTGTGATTTATTTATACGTTATTTTCAGAATACAGTCGATCAAAGTTAGAGACATTTCAAGTACACTAAAAATAGTGCACTGTTCTATTAAAACGAAGTGCGCCTCTTTTAAGAGCTGTTCTGCTTGCAATTTGTATTCAAACCCGTAATTCCACAGTGTATTAATTCAGAAATAATTGAATATTGTAATACATTTTTGTACAAAATTGGAATAAAGAAGTCGAATTAACTATTTAATTGAATTAAATAATTAAAATACAACGAAACTAAAAGTTAAAGTAACAAATGAATACATTACAATAGCAATTTCTCTAAAGAAAGAAGAAATAACGCTTTTGTGGTTCATTTTCTCGATGTCCAAAAGCCTCGCATCCGAAAATAACACTAAAATGTCCTTCAGTACAGAATATTTCCCTTTCGGATAACGATACAACCTTCTTACAGTTTCAATTTACAGTGTGAGGGTTGGGTAATTTTCGTAGATAACGAAATAGGAAGCTGAAACTCGCGGTGGTTAATTGTAATACTGTACATTTCTCGAATTTTGACGCAAATTTATGCGTAGTTTGGTATAAAAATATGTTTCCGAATTATTCAGTTCAACCAAACTGCGACTACTAATCTAACATGGATGTCCTAATACTGAGTGATATTTAAATAGAATTCTTTTTAATTTCACACTATAAACGCATTTGAAGTTTTAACACGTCTGGATCCACGTTTTGTGGGTTCCGAAAACTGGTTTTACATTATTTCGAGATTATTCCGAAAAACTGGTTTTACGACAAAACGTCCAACCATCTGTCCCACTGACCGTCCGTCCGTTCCAACGACCATCCGTTCGACCGACTGTCCGTCCAACCGTTCCTCCGACCGTTTTTTAAAGCAAAAATTTAATCAGAGAAGTAGATAATTACCTCGCAAATATGTAAGAACATCCCTATTATTCACAAACATTAAGGAGAGAAGGCTAAATACAACCAATGTATGGCTCTGCTGTGGCGTAGGCCACTACTTCCCTATGTAACCTACAGTCCAACAAAATCTATTATCTATGCAAATTTTCTAGAGCGATGGCGCCTACATTTCCTATCCCTGATGGAATTAAGAGCTTAAGGTAAAAGCTCGGAGCAACCACTGATCACAACATTTCCATCACAAAATCCTCGTTAGTGCGGAACAGAAGCCATTTGAAGTGGCAAACGACAACCGATCGTCTTTTCTCTCGAAAACTATCGAAATTGATTAGTAGAGACCTGATTTTTATGTAATTACATATTTTTTGTCTTTGTCCTTACCGTTCTCAAATTTGTAATCTTGGCGAATCGTCGACCTCCTAACACAATATCGAATTTTTTCGTTACATATTTTTATATATTTAGTACTATATTACATATTTTACATATTTTGCTGTTTTCACAATATATTTTCTTATTTTATCAATTTTCTTCAATTTAATTCCATATTTTTTAGAAAAAGATGTATTTTTTTAAATTTGCATTTTCCCTACATTATTAGGGAAATCTAAGTGTCCAAAATATCATTGACACTGCATTTTGTGATAAGTAACCTTAATTTCCGAGAACAATTTGCGTACGCCGAAGTGTAACACTTCGATGAAGATGCTACAGTGTATGTTTCCTGGTCGTAGATCTCGCCAGTTTGTGCGATGGCTTCTATTGCGATTAGTCCGGATGCTAAACTACGGCCCTGGATTACAATAGATTAATCTTTTACTACTGACGAGAAAGTTGTATGATATAAAGTGAGCAGTTTTTCTAAATGTAATTTCTTACTATGTAAATGGTTTTTAATTAGAGAATTTTAATATTACATATTATATCGGATTTTACATATTTCTTACATATTCTAACTGTTTTCATTACATATTTATGTACATATTTTGACGTGTAAGACTACATATTTTTCCGGTCTCTATTGATTAGGCATGTTCAAGTTCTTCCCAGGAAACACCTCGAACTTCTCCGGAAGTTCTGAGGACATATAGTAGCGGCAAGCAAAAATTATTGAGAAAATTGCGAAGAAGCCGTGTTAAAACTAGTGGTGCTCCTAGTTTCCGACATTATTTCTGACTTTTAAAATTTTTGAAATTGTTGAAATTTTCGTAAATTTAGAAAATTAAACGAAAATGAGACCGAACCTTCTTAAGAGTCCTTGATTCCATTCTAGGAAAACTTTAAAGAAAATATTGGAGGTGTTTTTGAGAATTTGTTTATACATACTAGTTTAATACAAAACTTTGAGCGACTTTTGGAAAATGTTGAAAAAGTTGTTGTTGCTTCATGTAAAGTACACCCCAAAACCAAATTATCCGTTTCAAACACGCAGGGCCCCAAGTTCGCTCAGATGGATTGACGATAATTAATTTGGGAGAAAATCATATGAATGATTTAGGCACAGTTGTTGACCGCACACGGAAGGACGTTTTGCCGTCAACAGATTTTTCAATAGCATGTACCCACAAAATGTGGATTTAGATGATACGCGTGAGAGGAAGTAATTTACTACTAAATCGTACAATATTTATTTACTTTTTAAATAAAAATCCGAAAATAAAAAGGAAATAATGTTCTAATGTATCTTCTCATGAATGTGTCCCCGCTTTTATTTACCTGGAGTGGCGACCTGGCTGCGACAGGAGCACGTCTGACCTTCATTTTCTAGTATTTCTCTTTAGTTGAAACACTCTATTAATCGATTTTGTTAATAATACTCAAACTCTACCCGCATTTCATCAAGCCATCTTACAAGAAAAGTTGGCCGGATAAGAGTGGTTAGTTGGTTTTGAATCTTGAAAAAACAAATAAGGCAATAATTCGCTATTTTAAATTATTTAATAAATTATTGTGATTTGCGGTTATTGATTGTAAAAACTCGAGTTCACAATTCCAACATAATTATATAAAATAAAAGCCTCTCCACATTTGCTCCAACTTAAGGTCAATACACTTTATGCCCATTTTAAACGAGAAAAACTGAGACCAAGGTTGATATTGACGTGTAATTTTGGGGTCAATATCCTCTGCACCCAAGTTTGTAATCACGCGATGCCATTCACTCGACAGTGAACTTTTCGGCTTTCGGGAATGAAACTCTATCCTAATCTAAACCTTTATTATCAAATATTCTTGATAGTACCTGTTTACACAATAATTTACATTTTAAATACATTTTTATCTTTCTGTTTCAAAATATTACGAACATTTTTGGGAATCCTATTGGAATTAATAATAAGATTCTTTTATCAAACTTTTGACACATTCTGAGAAATGACCATATTTTTACTACCACTTGCCTTACAAATAATACTAATAATACTGCGAAGTTCGGAGCAATTAGTGTCCCTTCTGGAAAGTTCTGGTATCGATTAATCATCCTTTTTGGACGTGAAACAACTAGGTGACAGTCCACATACTGTTACGTTGACTATCTCTCTCCAATGCAAGCGTAGGACAAACGACAACAGAAATCAATAGCACTTGAAACACTGTATTCCGGGAATAAGTTGTTCGTTAGCCATAAGCAACCAACAAATGTGGTTACGACACAACCAATCTCCGAGTTCTATTAATGAAACCAATAACGACCAGATTATCCGGCGATTAAAGGGACGAAAACACAACCCTTTTTAGTCGTTACAAGATTTCATTAATACATATTTGTATCGAACGAAAATGTATACCAAAAAGTCCTTAATTATTCATTAGTGTTCCTGTAATCCATCAGAAAAAATTGCAATCGTCGACGATTAATGGAATAAATATTTGGGAATACATAATTTTTCATTACCGAATTGAAAAATGTATGAAAAATAAAGGGATAGTCGCCATAGCTAGATGAATATGAAACAATACTCCATGTGATTTGATGGCAGAAAATACGGAAATTCGCATTAGCAGTGGACAAATGAGGTACCCTAAAATGAGATGAACTTTAGGTATTTGGTATTAAGCTGTATAATAGAAATACACCTTCATCAAATTTCAATTAAGTTTTACAAAAAAGAAAAACAAACCTTAAATTACGAGAAGATAGATGTTACGTTTCAAAGCTAAATTAGTTACTTATAAGTGGAGGGAAAAATAAGGGTTAGTGAATTTTTTTAAATTTCTGAGAAGATACGTTGTCTTGGTAACAGGTGTTTGTTGAGACATGCTAAAGGTACTGGGGCACGATCGCGTTTATGTAATTCAGTGTTAAGAAAAATTGTAATATACGGCCATTGACAGTTGATTGTTAGACAGTTGTACGGAATATTATTAAGAAATAAAAACTTAAAGTAATATTTCACGGACGTCTCTTGTGTCTCAGCGAAATTGGTGGGTTCGAGTTTATGACAATAGCGAGTAAATGATTTGGTGTCGCGTTTTGATACTTTTCACATTCTTCTGCATTTTCGTGAAATCGTCCAACTTCACACCCGATGCGAGGAGCAGACCTGGCCAAAACCTTACTGATGACCTTATTCCACTCAGTTTCACTGAGGAAACGAAGGCCGTGTCCAACGTAGGCTACAACAGGCGGCGGCCGCGGCGGTGCGCGATTACTTGCTTCAGTTTCAAGCTTGGGGTTACTTGAGATTCCCAGTGACAAAGCGCCTTGAGACCTACCTAGGCCTCAGGAAGCATGCGAGTGCCACAGCCTGGCGAAATCCGCCGTACCGCGCGAAAAAGCGATCAATCTTATTACCGCTTGCGCCATGTCAACTGGAGGCCATCCGAACTAAGGTTCGAGCGACTCGGAGGCCCAATCCCATCTCTTCACTGCCTACACCTTCAGGCTGACGACGTATCGCCAGAACCTGGCCAACCTGAGGAAAGTATCAGAGTCCCGTTGGACTTTTATATGTGGATTCCAGAGAATTCCGAAGAATCTCCTTCACCCAATCCTGCCCTAAGGTCGATGCGATGGGGGACAACTGTTGGGTTACTAAGCGAGACCCATTAACCAGGAACTTAGCATCACCTACTCACTGCCTCCACCTTGGAGGTAATGACGTGAGTGGCGCCATGAAACTGAGGGTCCGGGTAGTCGTCTGCATCTCTCCACCAGATATCGTGCCCACATACGCAGACATGATCCCCCCTCTGCTGGGGGAGGGCCGGGGTAGACGCGAGAGCGTGGCCAGAGAGTAGAGTGCGGAGGAAACGCATGGGTCAAAAGGCGGCCAGTGCGCGCCCCGCATCCGGGTCCCCGGGCCAGCGCTCAGGGAAACACCCCGGCAAGTGGCCACCCCATCCCCACGCAAAGGGCTTTCGGCTGTTGACGTGAGTATCGCCAGAACCAGGGCTACCTGACGGTAAGTTTCAGAGTCCCGCCGGACTTTTAAATGTGGATTCCAGAGCATCCAAGGATCTCCTTCACCCAATCCTGCCGTATGGGCGACGCGCCAGGGGTCCAACTGGTGGCCGGGATGGAGGCGAGAGCGTGGACAGAGAGGGCTGCGGAGGAAACGCATGGGGCAAGAGGCGGCCAGTGCGCGCCGCGCCTCCAGGCCCTCGGGCCAGCGCTCAGGGAAACAGCCCGGCACGTGGCCACCCCCCACCCCTCGCGCGCGGCGCACGCAAAGGGCTTTTTTCGGGATTTGCCGTCGCTTAGGGCGCGCTTTCCTTTTATCTCGCCCTCGCCTGAAATTCATTCCGCAGCGGGCGCCCCCCTGTCGCTTCAAATTGCGTGTTGAAAGAGATGAATGTCTTAACGCTCCAAATAAAGTCAAGAATCAAACACATTTAATGAATGCGCGACGCCCAAACAAGCTCACAACGACACAGTAATGAAGAAATTTCTAGAAATGTCAGCCAAGGCTGGCAAATGACCTGGAAGATGAAAGCGAAAGAAATAATTAAAAACGCATTAATGAAAAGCGCGTGATAGTTACGCATCATAAATACTTGTTTGTAGCGAGAGAGCTTTCACCCTCTCATCAGTTCATTTCATTTTCGCATTCAGTCCAACGTACGTTTCAAAAGCGGTACCACCACTTTCATCTAAATCCATAACGCAAATTCTTCGCGGAGCACTGTACCCCAATGACAACTCAAAGCCGAGAACCTCTATCCTGAGACTCCAAGTGTAGCACTTTATTATCTCAGTTCTCGACAGCAGTAGACACACAGGTCTGACAAAGGAAACAGAAATGTACTAAATATTGTAAAATCGAAAATGAAGGTGAAAGGGAAAAAATTATCGTGTCTGGAAAGTTACCATGATGTACGAAAGACAAAGCTGTCCGTGACGTCTTCTACGTAACAAAGAATGTTCTGTGTTGGGAATACACATCAGGTAGTGACGCACACAGGAGCGCACATGTAGACAATCTGGATTAGGCTCATCCAGGCGCAACGAAGCGGTTTTGAACCACAAATTTCAGTATGGTGGAAAAGGTATCGAAAATGCCATCAATATTATTACAAAGACGCGAAAACTATGGAGATTTAATTTCAGAGTATAACTAAACGTGAATACAAACAAGTGAGATTTGCATTATATTTCGTGGTCTATAACCTCTCATATATCATGTGTAATATATTTCTTGCTCTCAATGCATGCTACACCATCTGGCGGCAAGAACCATCGTGCTTGTGCACTAATTCAAATGAGATGGGTCTTGATGTTCGGACGCGGTGGAAAGCGGTGAGGTCACAGAGGGCACAGGAAGTACTTGGGAAGCTGCATCTGGCGCGTGTCCCGAAAGCTGTGGAAGACGCAACGGACAGACATGCCAGTCACCAGAGTGTAGCGATGTTGAGCTCATTGTCAGTCGGTGCCGGGGCGAGAAAGTATAAATGTTAATAGTGTAAATAAAGTGTAGAAATAATACTGAATGAATTATTGTAAATAGTGTGAATTAATGCTAGAATTGTAAGAGACTGTAAATGAGGGGGAAAAATTCAAACTAAAACGCGACATTTGAAAGATAAACATTTTTTAGACCTAAGTAAACGGCCAAAGCGCCATTCTGTAAATAGGTTAGTTAAGGTATGCTAGCTATAAGTTAGTTGTAAGATTAGCTTTAGCTAGATTATAAGTACTCCCACTTTCTGCCGCAAAAGTTAAGTGGCTGCGGCCCTCGTGCCGATTGTACTGCCCCAAAAGTAAATAAATTACCTCCCCACCAAGGATGCTCGTGGAAGGAAATTGGGGTGAAAAGAAAGTATACTGATGATCACGTAGACGTTCTTTTTACTTTCTTGCTATGGAGTATAGAGAAAGTTATGCAATGTTACGCGAAAAAAACGGCGAATTTTCGGCAGAAAAACTCTTATTACAGGGCCATGGTAATGAAAAAGTGGATACATCCCGACGCTCTATTTAGAAAAAAATCCTCTAACACGTGATGTAGACAGAATCGATGTTTTGTGGGTCCTTGATAAGGAAAAACTGAATGAGGCAAAACGTCTCTCCGTCCGTCAACAAACGTAGTGGCTAAACCGCTCAGACGATTTTCTCAAGAACTGATATTCCCCAATCGATCTGGCTGATGTCGCGGCCCCTTGAATTTGAAACCGATATTTTAATTTTGGGGATACTTTACATGAAGCCCCTGTAACATCTTCCAAATTAAAAAAAATGTTCCTCGTTAGTGATTAAATGTTTTGTTGGATAGTGTGAAGAACGTTTAAGAGAATGGTGCAGATTTCATGTTCATTGAAAACTAATTTTTCGAAAATTGCAAGAGTTCAAAATGTTTTTAGAGTCTTCCTTCAACTATAATTATGAAGATAGAGTTTTTTCCCTTAATGAAATGTGCTCCTAAAAGATAGATTTTGAAATAAGGTCGTGTACAATTTTTTGAGTACAAATTTGAGTATATTTCGCGTAATTTTGCACGAAAATACGAGCGAGAAAGTATGTGCTGTTTTAGCACCACTAGTTTCAAAAATCGAACTGTGTTTGGCACTCCATTCTTCTTTTAAAATTACTGACGATGTTTGCAAAATTTTCAGGAATTTTGTTGTTTGTTGTATACATAAAGTTTTGTTTTAATGCCTTTATTATTTCAATATTATAAGCGAATTTTTCAATGCACAACAACTTCCATTTAATCACGTAATTATAATCCCAAACATCACTTGTTTTTCACATCGTTGTGTCAACCGTTCGGAAGCGTTTAATCAGGAAATGGAAAATGTGAGACAAAAATGATATTTCGGAGACATTAAACTATATGTTTGACATCTACAGAAATTCTAGAGGAAACGTGACAATCTCAAGTTAACCATCTGTCATCCCGTTTGACTCACTACAAATTCCATGCGTACATAGGATTGAACCCTAGGGGGAGCCACGTTAAGACTGAACTCCAGACTCAGCAGTGGGCATCGATGATTGATGGATTGTTAGTGATTCCGCGCGCGTCAACTCCTGAGGTTATTAGTCCCGTAGCGTAGTGCAAGTTTTTTCATCGAGAGAAGGCTGTGATCTTCCCACGCTGTATGGTTAGATCCGGCGCCGACCTACAGTCGAATAGCGGCGCTTTGCCCAACCAGGTATCTCTCAGAGGGGCACCGCCCCAGCCGAGACAAGCTCTAATCCCCCGACCGGTCTCCCAGCATGTGTGGTAGTGTAGATCTTGTGAGTTTGTGTAAGGGGAGATGATAGGACAAGGACGAGGAAGAAAAGGTCGCGCGCGGTCTGTGGCCCATTTGTAAGGGTACTCCTCTGGCATTCACCTGGTATTGACTGAATAAACCATGAAAAACTACAGATCAGAGCAGCTGGCCGCTAGAATTCTCCTCCAGAATTCTGCCGCCATGGAAGCGTAGGACCTCTCGGTCAAAGGCACTGCAGTGACATCAGTTGATGCACTGCTGGGAAGCGAACGGTCTGTTATACCACCGGGTCACGCGTTCGAGCATCAGTTAGAGCGTCGAGTGGAGGAGAGGTGCGGGCCCGCCCCCTCTTTTGCGGCGCGTTGCAGTATCTCTTCACCACCCACGGGGCCCCGGGGCGGGCGGCATTTGCAATTCACAACGGGCCGCTATCACACCCGCCGTCGCCCCCCTCACGCCCTTGGCGCGGACTGGGCGACTGGGTGCACCTTTAAAGCAATCCCCAAATCACTACTAAAATCAACTGGATATCAAAAGTGGTTTTTTTTACTAATAAAAATGTTTTATTAACACCAGTCACTTATGAGGGGGACGGCACAGGAACAACACACACAAACTTTGTGACGAACAGAACTTTTTGTAATCATTATATTTTTTAATATTTGAATTTCATTAATTCTGAAAACAACATAAATATAGACTCCAAGATTTCACCCTTTTAAATTTCAATATCTCGTAAACTTTCTATTAAATTCTACAGCTTCTTACGACAGAAATAATATTTCCATACTGAATAAAGTGCAAGGGTGCGTCCACAACACAAAAACTAAGCAGAAGAGTATTGCATAAATCGGAAAATGAATAAAAATAAATGCTTAATAGGCGTAAACCACTTCATCTAGTTTCAGAGAGCATTTTCTTAGAGGAGAGGAACTTTTTCATCCAGAGTAACATATAAATATCAGCATTTTCTTGGAGACTGATTTTGAGTGATTTATCTAAGACGCATTGGCCTTTGAAATAGTTTTCTTTTATAAAAAAATTATACGAATTAGGGATTTCTATGATTT
Organism: Acheta domesticus; assembly: GCA_031308135.1. Lineage (NCBI taxonomy): Eukaryota > Metazoa > Arthropoda > Insecta > Orthoptera > Gryllidae > Acheta > Acheta domesticus. Next base: position 172,366,210 of record JAHLJT010009436.1, on the reverse strand, counting down.
TGCATATTTCTGTCCGTTGCTTCTGCGCAAAGCTAAGTAAAATTTCTTGACGTTTGCTTCGAATAGGTGGCTATGTAGATTAATATGTTAGTGCATTGCATATTAAAGTGCATATTTCAGAAATTTTAAGTCACAAATGCAAATTTTTAAAAGCAAATTTCAAGATTTTTTCAGGGTATAAAATACCTCACTCTAATACGAACTATCTAAAGGTAACTATCTAAAGCAGAAATAGATTTGTGACACTGAATCCCAGAGACGCTTTTTAAACGGGGTCTCCTACATTTCAAACGAGCACTTTGAACGCCCAAAATCGAATTCGTCCGCCCGAAGCGTCAAAAGCAAAAGGGCGGGCGCGGCGCGACGCGGCGCGACGCGGCCCGGCGCCTTGACGGGAGCGCCGGGCTGGTTGGCGTCGCCGCCGCGCCGCCCTCGGGCGGAGGCGCACCTAACGACGCCATTATTTCCGGGGGAGGGGGGAGGAGCGCCGCGCCGCGGTCGGCGCTGATCGTTAGTGGGGGCGTTTTTAATTGCGCCCGGTCGCGCGCCCTCCGCCTGCAGACGCCCCGGGGCGCCTGCGACGAAAAGGGCTTTGCGCAGCTTTTTGCCCAGGGCTGGCGAAAACGATCAAAATACCAATCTGACGGTATTGAAAAACTTCTCTTTTTTTACTTTCTCGCCTTACGAATACTTCGTAAGAAGAGAAAGTTATGTAATCGTGCGCCAGAAAACGGCTAATTTTCGCCAGAAAATCTCTTATTACTGGAGTCTGGTGAGGAAAAATTCGATAAAACCTGTTCCTAAATTGAGGGAAAAAATCCTCTACCTCGTGGGGTAGTCAAAATCCATGTTTTGTTGCTTCTTGATACTGTAAAATCGACTAACGGCAAAACGTCCGTCCGTCAGTCTGTCCGTCTGTGGTCAACGCTAGCGCCGAAACCGTTCAGCCGATTTTCTTCAACATTGATATTCCCCAATCGTGTTTATTTTTTCAGGCAGAGGTTTGACAGTTATCGCGACGTCTCGCATACCCAACAACTCGTCCAGATTTAATGTTCAATTGCTTACTGAGGTTTAAGGGATCTTCACTAATGCTCGTACTGGCGAGCGTACGTGTGTCTGGGATGGCGCGGGTTCGATCACGGGGTATGATTGATTGATGAGTGTTTTCGGGCGCGTCAAGTGCTAAGGTCATTAGTCCGGTTAGTGCAGGGCATGTTTTTTCTCAGATAGTGGCGTCATCTTGCAGGATACAGTGCCGACCCACCTGTCATCTTGCAGGGTTTTCCCACAACCAGGTATCTCCCACCAGCCGGGCACCGCCCCAGCCTCTGAGCTCTCGAGCGGTCTCCCGGCATGTGTGGTAGTGAAGTGCCTGTGAGTGCCTCATTTGAAAATGAGGATAGGACAAGGCAGAGAAAGGAAAGATGGCGTGCGATCCGTGGCCCGTTTATTAGGGTACTGCTTCGCCATTCGCCTCGTGTTGAGCGGAGAAATCACGAAAATCTACCGATCAGAGCAGCCGGCCGCTAGTGGATCCCGGTGTAAGATGTCAGACATTTACTTCACGTGTTGAACTCGGCTGAATTCGCGGCGCCCGCCGGTAACAAATTCCCAAGCCGACTGTGCTAATTAGTGACCTCCTTGCTTTCCCTGACAACTTTGAAGCAAATGTTGGAGCACGCGTTCTCTAACGAACTGTGGACCCGCCATCTTTCCCTTTCCATCATTTCCCTACTTTATAAACATATTAAAACATATTATATTATTTAAGACACGGAAATCGTAAAAATGCATGGTTACAAAATCTGCCCGCCAGATCGTAAGTCAAATCCTAGACATTTGCCAGTTGGAGCACTCAAAAGAATATGAAATTGTCTACATTTCATAAGTAGCACTATCTGAAACTCCTTCTGGAAGTTTATGAATTAGGTGAATTTTTATTTAAAAAATAAATATTTTGTTAACATTTTTATAGAAAAAATTATTTTAATGTATTTATTACTTTATTTATGAACTGAAAGGCATTTACAAATCAATTTTTAACCAATTTTTACGACAACGTTCATATCAGAAGCAAAGAAATAATATAAATGCCATAACGTGATTATTTTCTTAATTTAAACACGAATGAGTTTTTTTCGCTCTAAGTACTTACCATGAAGATATTGTAGTCTCATATTTTGAAAATAATTATATTTTCTACACCCAAACATGTGAGAAAAATCTGAGTCGAATTGCAAACTAAGGCCGGAAACCCCCCTTATCCGACAAGAATCTTTGCGTTACGTAATTTATGGACGGTCCCTATCCTTATATATAAATATAATTATAGATATTTGTCAAATACCGACATTATTTGATTTTCCCTTCTGTCATTGCTGCCTCTCAACTCAGAACTCCATCTTAAGCCATGAACTTAGTGGCAAACAGCAATATTGATACTTTAGGTATAAACGATTGGGACGTCAGCAGAAGAAGCAGAATCGGCGGTGTCGGTGGAGCTGCAGCTGCCTGGTTGCTGGTCCCGTGCGTTGGCACAGCTACTTGTTATGAAATGACGTTAACGCTGGCAGGCGACGGCACTTTCATTGGGAGACGTCTATTGGCGCTATTGTCGGAATTTGCGCCGGCGATGACGCTGGCGTTCGCATTAGAGATGAACCGCTGACGTGAGCGCTTCCAATGTCGTAGGCGTGTACGTAAGCGATGACGATGTTGGCAGTCGATCTGGCGAGCGTGTCGGCATGCGGTGCGGATTTGCCTCTGGCTTTGCTGTTGACGCTGGTCGCAGTGCTGGCGTTACACAATGACGTTGGCGATGGCGTTGACGTTGGAAGTGAAAATGACAAGAAACGTCAGAACTGGGAATGGGAAGAACGTCACAGCGATGTTAACGGCGTTGGAAAAGGCATTCCAAATGGGGCAGAGAAGGACAACGACGGCGGAGAGACAGGAATTTTCTCACATGACACGAGGAGACGGAGCTGACACATTCCTTGAAATTTGTATGTAACATTGATAGCAAAATATGCAAATAAATGTACAGAACAAAATAGGGTAAATTTAGTTAAAAAATAATTCTTAGCAGTTTAACTTTCTGCACGTGCAATTAATAAGAGCCCTATTAAGTTAAAAAAACAAAGATAATTATCAGAAAGTTTTAATTCTACAGATTCGATCGCTTGAAAGTTTATTCAATTTCTTGAAATTCAAAAATTTGGTCTGAAAATAGTAACGTTAACTGTTTCGGTGGCGAAGATAGCTGAAGTAACCTCATCGATCTCAATGTTTTATAAACATTGATTTTTTAAATAAAATGTTCAAATTTTTATATTTTGAACTTCGATTTTTAAAGGCGATGTTTATTAGTTTTTCGGGCTCTTCGTTTTAATTTTTTTCTTTATTTTTTAATGAAACGTTTCTATTACGGTAACAAAAAAAACTATTAATTTTCATATATAAGTAAACTGAACCTTCTTTCACATCAAAGTGAACAGGAGTGAGAAGCAAGTTAATCAACTTTGGATCAAAAAATGTGACCTATTATTTTTGTTAAATTCAATTCGATAATCAGTTGTGTTAATTCTTATTATTATTTATTTAGTTCTTTTTAAAATCTTATTTTCATATTAATAAACACGGTCACCGTCATATTAAATCTCCCTCGCGTCGACATTAATGTACGAATTACTACCTCTGTTTTCCAAACATCGATGTTTTAACATCGATTACAACGATGTTAAAACATCGTTGAATGATTTTTAGTGATTATGGGCTAAACAACGGAGATCTTTAGTCCCGTAAGTATAGAACATGTTTTGCTCGGTGATCTTGCCTCGCTGGATGACGAGATCTGGCGCCGACTTACCGTCGACAGGGTATCCTAGCAGGGTTTCTTCTAACCAGGTATCTCCCACCAGCGTGGCACCGCCGCAGCCGGGACAAGCTCTAAGCCACCGGTCTCTCGACATGTGCGGTAGTGTAGTGCATGTTAGTGTGTGTGTGTGTGTAAGGGGTGAGATAGAACAAGGAAAAGGAAGGAAAGATCACGCGCGGTTCGTGGCCCGTTTGTTAGGGCACTGCTCCGGTATTCGCATGGTGCTGTTCGGAGGAACCAGGGAAAACTACCGATAAGAGCATCAGTGACATCAGCTGTTGCCCTGAGCCATCTCTCTCGGTCGATGTAGTGTTGGCGAAATCGCATCTCTAGACTGAAACTGTGAATAGACGCGTTGAGTGATGGGACAGAGCGCCTGCCCTCCTGGTCTCTCGGCGGTGGCTGCACCGCTCCTGTCCTCACCCGAGGACGCCCGTGCGCCGCCTCCGCGGGCGAGTCGTCCTCGGGATTTCATTTTGGCTCCGTCCGACTCCAATAATCCAAAGGTCAAATTCTCAGAAGTTTTTATAGAACGTAGAGGAGAACGAATTGAAACTCGTGTCCACCTCAAAACCGTTGGCTCTCTCTGTCCTATCCGATTTTGACTCTATTGCTTCGCGTGTGTTCGTTTAAACCAGTGTTGTCAAGGTTGATGCCACAAGCGGGAGTCCTATCAGAATAAAAATCATTTTTCCAGTAGGACTTCAAGGAACTAGGAACTTTAAGAAGGTAGATCACATCAAAGAAATAACCAGAATGCCGGTGCTGAATACGACTACTACCCCTGCTTGCTCTGATCAGTATTTATCATGATTTCTTCCAACCAATTCCAACCATATTCCAAGGTACTACCTTGGACAACGGGCCACGGGCCCCGCGCGATGTTCCCTTCTCAGTCCTAACCTACCCCCATCATTATGGTCGGACGAGGGTCTCATACCTTCCCCACGTGCTGCCCCATCATCTACGGCTGCACTGCGATTACGCGAAAGTGAGGTCAAGGCAGAATCTGGCTGCAGCGCGCGGGAGAGAGGAGCGACGGCATGCTACAATTCCCGCACACGAAGACGCGCCGCAAGCGCGCGATTCCTTGGCATTGTGCGCCGCGCGCCCGCCAGTATTACATTCCGAGCGTCGCCAGCGGAGGGGAATTATTTTCATAAGGGCGGCGCGCGCGCGCGACGGTGGGCGGGGCGAAGCGGGCCGGGGAGAGCGGGGTGGAGTGTGGTAGCTGGGGATGGACTGGGGAGGACCGGGACGGCGTGGAGAGAGGGAGGACGGGGTGGGGCGGGCCAGGGGCGGAGCAGGGCGGGGTGCGGTAAGGCGGAGGGGGAGGGACGATCCGGGGCTAAGTGGTGCGGAGTGGCACGGATCGAGGCGGAGCGGGGCGGGGAGCGGTAAGATCCAGAGGAGACGGGGCGGGGCCGCTTGGGGCGGCGCGGAGCAGGGCGGGGCGGAACCAAGCGGGACCGAAAGGGGAGAGGGGGACGGCCGGGAGGGGATGGGTGAGGCTGAGTGGAGCGGGACGGGTGGGGTGGAGTGAGGTGGGCCGAGGCGAGCGGGACGGAGGGGTGAGGCCGAGAGGGGACGGGGCGGGTCCCTCGGGGAGGCACATGGTGCCACGGGGGGTGGGCGCAGGGCGGTGAGGGGCTGGGCGGACCGCGCCGGACGGGGAGGGGTGAGGCTGGGCGGGGTGGAGTGAGGCCTAGAGGAGGGGGCGGCCCGGGGCGTGGCGGCGCGGGGTGGCGCGGTGTGGCGCGGTGTGGCGCGCGGAGGCGCGGGGCGAGGCGAGGCGGAGCAGAGCGTGGGGAGCGACGTGGGGTGGAGCGGCGCAGCGTGGGCGTGGAGGTGGGCGTGGGCGCGGACACGCCCGCTCAGCCGCTTTTCCCCTCCTCCCAACCGTCAGGCAATATCTGTCTTCCCAGGAGGATGGAGGAAGGGAGAGCATGTACCCTCAGACCCGAAACAGAATAATACTTCTCAGGAGAAAATCCAAACCACTTTGTAAAAGAAAAACTGTGCAACGCGTATTTGCATTCAGTAGTCATGGATCATAATTCAAATAAACACAATGCCTTTACCTCTCTTCGGAACTAGGAGCTCACAATGTTGAGAGTCTCATGAGAGGTATGAAAAGACAGTCTCATCGACTTTAATTATCGTTTTAGTCGCTTGCACTTAACGAAAACACTTGTACTGTTATTATTACTCAATGTAGTGTTAATTATTGCTTTGAATTACAACATAATTCATGTTTAGAACAATACCCAGAACATTTGACGATATAATTCGATTAATTGTCTATTCACTGCGACATTTTACTATGTGCGGTTGGTATGTCTCCCTCCCATCACTTGTATGCCTTTCTCCCCCCTGTGTCTTCGTTCCTCTCTGTCATTGTCATTCTCTTGTCCCTTTTCCACACCATACACCCCGTTTCCTTCATCAACATTCTATCCCCTTGTCTTTCTGTGTCCTGCTCCTTAACTGTCTTCTGACCACCCCATTCCTCGAAAACTCCACTCCCTACTACCACCAACTCTTTCCCTCTTCTCCCTCGCCTCCGGAATTTTCTTTTCCTTTTCCCCCTTCCTTTCGTTGCTCATTCCATCTCCTAGTCTGCTCTCGTCTCTCACTGCCCCATTCCTCTGCCCCGTCTTCCTCGGTTCACTTTCTTTTCATTCTCATTTCTGTCCACTGGCTTCCCATCCTTCCCTCTCTCCCTCCCTCTCCCTCTCCCTCTCTCTCCCTCTCTCCCCCTCTCCCCCTCTCTCTTCCTCTCCCTCTCTCTTTCTCTCCCTCTTTCTCTCTCTCCCTCTCTCCCCTCTCTCCCTCTCCCTCTCACCCCCCTCTCTCCCTCTCCCCTCTCCCTCTCCCCCTCCCTCTCACTCTCTCACTCTCCTTCTCTCCCTCCCTCCCTCTCCCCCTCTCACCCCCTCTCTCTCCCTCCCTCCCTCTCTCCCACCGGCCTTCACCTCGTGCCATCGCCCCTCCACTTCTCACCCTTCCCCCCTGGCCCGGGCCCGCTCGCTCGCAACGCAAGCTCCTTCGCGGGTCGCCCGCGCGGATGTTGTTCCAGGCAATGCGCGCCGAGGGCGAGCGCGCGAGGCACGGGAGGGGCAGTGAGGGACAAGGAGGCGAACAGACGGAACGGCCGGGGAAAGCTTAAAGGGAACACGCGGCTTGTGAGCGAGGTCAGGACGAGCCCATAGCTCCTGCTCAAACAGGTCAAGATTGAATCCATCACTGCAGTACTAGAAAATCGTGGCGACCCTGCGGGTAGTCTCATGTAAATTTCTATTGGTGCTATGCAACTCCGCAATAAAAGAACATTTTAACATAATGCAGTCAACTTGCTCGGGCACAGAAATTTATCGGGCACAGAAAGTGACATGAAAAAAAGTATCGATAAAAAACTTTTTGCAATTTTATTTTTGTTTCATTACAAAATTAGGTTTCAATACCGTCAGTCTGATAAATCTAGTAATAACAATTCTCATTATGACGGAAAGGCAGGTTAGTGACTTCACTGTAGGTACCTTGTTTACCTCCAGGAATACTTTTTAAAAATGCTTCCAGAATTAGCTAGAAGAAAAATAATTGTGCCAATCGAATTGTCTGGATCAAATGCGCTACTGTTCACCTTCTAAGTGCCTTAAAACTTCCTCAAGTTCGTTTTCGATATCCACTCTTAAAACAGGTTTCTTTAATTGCCTTACATGCGGTGCTCTGGCAGGATTTGGAGGAAAACGACCAGTTCCTCACCAGTGGACCGAGACGCGTCGAATGACACCTCGCTTGTCCCAAAGGGTGTTCCGGGACGGGTAGGAATATAACGGACGCGCATGCGAAAGGACACATGCAGTTTATCCGATTACTATATGTAGGATTTCCCGATTGAAATCTCGCGTAGTTAATACGGCAGATTAGTTAATGCGGGTCAATGACCCCCGTCTCGATCATATTTTTGTCCAGTTTCCCTGATCCATTGAGCAAATGCTGTTGTTTTGCTTCTGGACCCTTGTTTTGCTTCTGGGCGTAAATGTAGCTTCACTGTGCGCACGTTTTGTTGAGCACTTCTTTTGCTTGTAATGGTAGGGGTAGAATTGATGTTCATTACTATTTTGTTAGCAATGCAGAAAAATCAAATCAGTTCATTTACCGTTGAAATTGATTTCTATAACTCGGGAACAAACATTTTTCAAATTTTTATTTTTCTAAAATAATAATTATTTTCTAAATTCTTGTTTCTAGTTTTTCAAATGTTGCTTCTTTTAAAAAATTCTGGGCCCCCAGGAAATGTGCGCAGATAATCTCTTTTCCCACACGTCATATACAGTTTTTACTGTTTTTGACCAAATAAATAAATAAATAAATAAATAGGGATTGCAATGTTGCTGCGTAATTGAGACGACTCATTCAGTGCCGATCCCCGGTGGCCGAGATCGCTAAGACAGTAGTGTCGTAGCGATCTCAGACCGAAGGATCGCGAGTTCCGCTTCAGGCATGGTTGTATTTGTAATCGTCCTTCACTTCATCTTCACAGCTACCATAACGTTAAATCCAATAGTGGTCGCTAATGACCTACATGTTGATGCGATCTAAAATAACAACTACAAAATAACACCGACTCATTCAGTCAGCACGTGTCTGGCGCCCAACCATTTTGTCCGATTGAAATAGAGTGACCCTTTTAAGGTCTGGAGCTGGAAGGAGAGGGGGACACAATCGGGAGCTTCGTTACGACTTAAATTTTTGGCATTGAAACTCGCGATTGGATGACACTGACTCTCATTCCAGCTCCTGACTTTCGAGAGTCACTGTATTTAAATTGGACAATAACACATTTACCCCTTTGAGATTCTGAGGCGTGGTTTTGATTCTGTTTTACAAAGGTACTGAGATGTTATATGATGATGATAATCAAGGAAACATCCTTCATTTGATTCCGTGAGAAAGTTTACAATAATAGGGAAACAGAGTGATCCTCATAATACTTATTTCAACATCGTATCTATCATATCTAAACACAAACTTTTTGAAGAGAGATACGTGTCCAGGACAGCCAAGAATAAAATGAGTCGGGCCTCGGAAGCCTATGAATCCATCTTTTGAAGCACATACTAGTATATGTATACGTGCTTCACAAATCCACAAAAAGCTTAGAGGTTGGAAGATGGTAGTCCTATAGTAACACGGAACCAATTCATAAACACCTGAGATTGAGGATATAAGGAAAGCATGAAGTCTTTTAGTTTACTTATGACGTAAACCCCCTGCGTCTACGATAGAAATAAAAAAGAAGTCGCAGGAACGAGAAACTGCATCAGGAAAAAAATTGCCTAGGTTGAACTTGGATAAGAAATAACAATACCAAATTAGACATTTGTGAAGTTATCCTCCTCTGCTCACAATGAAATTTTTTTCTCTCAGCCTTACGAATATGTGCTAATAACTGAATAGTTTAAATTTCGGCAAATACATCGAAGTGAAGGTTAAACAGAAGTAAATTAATTATTTCTAAATAATTTACATCGGATTCAAACTCAACAAGTCGTACAATTTTTACAACAGAAAACTCGTATGAGCCTACACGATATTTTTACAACACAAAACACGCGGTCCATGTTGCTCATTTAAAAGTATACTCGACTGAAGAAATGCGGAATATGAGTTTCCTCTGAGAGGTATACTATAATTCGTGTTCAATTTGCGATGTGACAATATGTCTGCTCCCAGTCTCACTGTAGGTGGGAGTACGAAACATGGGTCACGAATAATTTAATTTCTAGAATGGGAATTTTCAGACCTCTTCAGAACTGCCTCACAGCCGAATCGGTGACGACGATGATTATGATGATGGTGACGATGATAATGATGATACTACAGTGTTGATTCACTGTAATGTAAGGCACTGCCAATTATTCGTATTCTCCGTCACAGCAGATCCACAAACCAGTGACTGAAAGCATGTATCAAGGAGATTGATCACTGCACAGATCGATGGAGGAAAGTTCTAGGGGGTGATCTGCTATAGAAGCTGAGACTGTCGTCTTTGCTTCCATTGCCTTGGAAATGGATCCCTCTCCTTCGCTCTCGCCTCCCGCCCGCCCTCGCCTCCCGCCCGCCCTCGCCTCCCGCCCGCCCTCGCCTCCCGCCCGCCCTCGCCTTCCGCCCGCCCTCGCCTTCCGCCCTCGCCGGCTTTGCGGGACGCCTCGCCCACACAAGAGTGAGTTGGCCGTTCGCAGATCCTCACCGCAGTCGATATTGAGACGTCCGGGCGCTTCCTCGCTGCCGCCCTCCGCTCCGAAGGAATCCTAAACACGATCCGAGCGCTCGATTGCTCCAGATCCTGTAGCGGAACGCGAGCTCCGCCAAACCGCGACCTACATTCATGCAATAGGCGCATATAATTGTAAATGCAAACAAAGTACGTGCAAAGTTTCGGCATGAAATGTTCAGAACTTGAAATGTCAAGGGAATGGAATGCAAAACTCAAACTGGGAGAAGCATTATTTGGAAACAGTGTGTAATGAAACTCCTTAGAATAGAGTATTATGGTATATTCATCAATGAAAATTCGAACTATTGTATGGTACAGGAGAGCAAGTTTGGAAATGTCCATGTGCCTCTCTCTTTGTTCTCCATTTAGTGTAGGTAGGCTAGTTACATCTGATACCGTCAAACTACTGAGCTTACTAAGACCAGACAACGTAATATTCGGGTACGAAACTTATCTAGTTTATATTCAATTATTTACCTTCTGTCAAAACATTATGGATCTCAACGCAAGTTATAAAGTACATGTTATCATGTTTCTATGCTGTTTAGAGGTCCTTCAAATACCAAGGTTATGATGCACATGAGTGATGATATAATGAGCAAAAAATATCGATAATGATAAATAACTATGGGGTGTGCGATGAAGGTGTACGATGATTACAGTAAGGTGGACGATATATAATAACAAGGCTTCACAGATCTTCTGCTCGACTACTATTTTCATCAAAAGATATTTTCGAATTTTTTCAATGATGTGAATATATCACTTGTGGCTGCACTTGTGGCTGCTTTGTTACACAAGAGTTTGTTTTTAGGGTTCCAGAAATACTGAGAAACTCTCTAAACGTCTGCAAGTTTCTCTGGTTTCAGCGTAGGAGGTTTACATACTGCCTGAAAAGTAATTTCCCCATTCTAGCTTCTGATATTTATCTTACTCAAAGCACTACGGTATGCATACTTAACAATGAAGCTCTTCTTGCATTATTTTCAGAATTCTAACTTTTCAACCCCAGAATTTATCTTTTTCAACGGTAACATGGCTAAATCACCTGTCGTTCTCACGGAAACGTAATCAACACGCAATAATACAGCCAACATTTAGGAGAAAAAACTAACATAGTCCATTCCATTCCTGTCAATGGACAACGGCTGTTTTTGCCGAAAACTGAGCTGACATTGGTTGTTTTTGCAAAACTATTGATATTTCAAAGCTCCATATTTCCCGAACTTTGGCTAATTTTTCTACACTATTTAGTGCAGGAGAAGCCCGAGAAGAGCAGCATAGAATACTGTAGAGAATACTAAAATCATCGTTTTTGGACTATGGTCGTTTTTGTGAAAAGCTCTTCAATTTAAAATCATAGCAAAGCAACAAACACATTGGGAGGAAGTAAACAGAAAAGACATAATTCTATTTTACGTGAAGCCTAAAGAATAAGAAACTGACTTATTGACAAAAGACGTCAGCTACGAGTTGTTAAAAGGCATATTTTGATAATGGGTTTATTGGATTAAAATATATTTATACTCGTTGCACGAAAAGGATTTGTTAAAGTATCGTGCAAAGAATAAATAGACTAATGTTATCGTTTATGTTTGAAAAGTTACAACCAGTGCTTGGTTTACACAATTTTAGGTCCCGGAACGCTTCCACAAATTAATAATTAATTTAATGTAAATTGTGTATATTTATAATATAATTTTGTAATTATTCCGGAGGTACCGGAGCGCCGTTCCGTCGCGTTCCGCCAGAAATCAAGCTCCGGTTACAACCAAAGGACAGGTCACCAGGAGATAAATGTGTGACCTCAGTAACAGGAGTAACTATGTGTGGCCTCAGTAAATAGGTGTCAAAACGAATACTGTTAAACGTATTTTCAAAAAATCATCTTGATCTATTATGATGTATTATACTTTATTCTAAAACAGATAGCCATAACATAAATTTTATTATCCTAATAGTTTGACAAAAATATGAATTGAAAATGAGACCATAAGATCGACAAAACGAACAAGACTAAAAATGGCAAAAGGAAACTGCACCAAATAACCAATTACGTAAGGAATTATGCACTCTTGAATGAAAATGTTAATATTTGTTCGTTCATCTGTTTCATTCAAGCTGCTTGAACTCCGTTTGTGATTTGTTCACAAACTCTACTGCATAAAAGCACCCTTTGGAATGTCTCTCAAAGTGTTTTATCTGCCTCCCAATCACCTTCCGAAAACAATCGGTCACCCACCAAACAAAAATTCTAGACCTCTGTTTTACTAAAACACCCGTTATATCTTCCAATGGAATGTTCTTTTATGAACAACTAGTTCACAATGATTCCACCCACAGCGCCACCTTCTGGACCTAACATTCGCATTTAATACAGCATGAGCGATAATATTCTATCTTGCTAGCGCCTAGCACGTAACTGGATGAATAACAAAGACAAGCAGCTTTCAAATACATTAGTTAGCTGAAGAGAAAATTTTCGCCTAAAATAAAATCACAGTGTAAAATATAAAAGTCGAAGAGAAAAATTGCTCATATCGCACGAGTATTCTCAATTCCAATGCACAAAGTAAAGAAAATAAGAACGAGATATGCTACCAGAGGGTACCATAAATGCGAACATTCAAAAAAATTGCATGCTTTTCGGGTACACATGTTGTCGTTTACCACGAGTCTGTAATGCTTGAGTACGTCAAAAAAAATGCCAACAGCAAAAAGTGCGTACATGTACACGCTACGTCACGAACGACGGTTTACCGGACCATGAATGTGTCACATTGAATTACAAATATCTACAATTCAATTGATTGATTAGTGATTCTGGTCGCAGCAACTTCTAGGGTCATTAGTCCCGTAAGTGTGGTGTATATTTCTTTCCTCCGGAGGTGGCAATGATCTTCCCCCGCTGGATGGAGAGAACAGGCGCCGACCTACCGTCAGCCAGCGCGGTTTTCCCCAACCAGGAACCCAGCGCCAGCCTGACCGTGGTTCAAGTGGTGCATTGAACCAGGGAGACAAAGTACCAGGATGGCAAAAAAATTTAAAACTTAATTAAAATGAAAGAAAACAAAATTTTTAACACATATCAATGAGCATATTTTACGGGTTACTAAAGGTTTAGCTACAACAGCACAACATTTCTCGCATTTTTTGCATCAGTTAAGCACTATTATAATACTACTATATAAACTTGAAAATTTCGTTTTTGTAATTTTTTAAAATTGCAAATATTGCACGAAAACTATTGAAATTTTCAAGAAAATGAACAATATTTTACAGAAAGAACTCACTATGAAGCACAAATTTTATTTGAAGAACAAATCTGTCTTTAATTTTGTAGTTGTAGGAGGAAGCCGAAAAAAATTCAAACTTTTGCAATTATCGAAACTTCAGAGTTAATCTTGAACATCGGACCTATGCCACATTCATTAATGTATATTACTCTATTCTTACAAGATATTTAAGAAAAAATTTGGTGCTGTTTTTGAGAAAATTTTGAAAATGTTCAAGGGGCTTCATGTAAAGTACGCCCAAATTTTGAAGAAAGTTTTTCAAAATCTGAATGCTTCGACCCGGGCCAGATGGACAGGGGTTTCTTTTTGTTTTTAATTTAGCTCAATTTATATCATTTTTTTTGGTATCAGGGCCCGGCAATGAATGTTTTTCTGCTGAAAATTGCCGTTTTTTTCGCGCAGCATTACATAACTTTCCCCTATACTACGTATATTACTGCGTATACACGTACGTATACAAGAAAGTAAAAAGATGAATCTTCAATATTGCAGATGTAGGGAAGCACCGAATTTTTTTTTAACTTTTCCAATTTTCAAAAATGTTTCGTTAAAAAAAATGTAACCTGCGCTTTATTAATAATCGTACTTTGCGCTAGCTAAGAAACATTTTTTTAAAATTTGAATCTATTTTTTTTAACATTTTCAAATTGTTCTTGAGACTTCGTTTAAAGTACCCCCCAAAACAAAAATATCTGTTTCGCATTCAAGGAGCCGCGACGTCAGCCGGATCGACCAGGAAATACACATTTTAATGAAAAAACCGGCCTATGCTTTACTCTCAAGCGTTGTACACACAAGGTCCGAGAAACGTTTTGTCTAAACTCATTTCCTATAACAAAGATCCACAAAACGTGGATTCCGAGTACACAACGTGTCAGATGAAGTAATTTACTATATACTGTAAAAAGAATTGCTCACTTTTTCGGGATGAGAGGTCTATAACATGAAATTGTCTTCTCAAAAATTGCTGTTTTTCGCTGGAGCTTCACATAACTTTCTCTATACTACGTAAGTGGTACGCGAGAATGTAAAAACCGATCCAAACGAAAATGGAGGCTGTTTTGCCCCAGCGACCATCGACCTCCACGCAGGCGAAGTAAACAAGGTTCCGCCGCCCCGAGCCGAGGGCCCGTCATGAACACGTGCCAAGAGGTATTTTTGTGGCGCGTTTGGAATTGCTGTCTTAAACCGGAGAGTGTTATCCTGCTGCGCATTGCAGCAATGACTATCTCAGCGTTTTTGAACGCTCCGGACGCGCAGAACACAGCGGATTTTTTTAACACGTCGGTCCTCATTGTAAAACTCGTATATCATAAGTTGCTGCTTAAACAGCAAATATCGATTTTCAGGTAATTCTCAAAGAAAATATGAGGCACATGTATGTTTCGTTGTTTATATTTACTTGCAATAGTTGGTGATATGCCTTATTTCCAGATATATGAATACATTTTTTCATTTGGAGTTACGTACATTCTGTAAGAGGCTCTGAATGCATTTGTTTTAATAAGTATTTTATAATGCAGAATGTTGTCAAGAGCTTCCTTATATCCCTTTTACACACGCAAATGGAGAGAATAAAATTCGTGTCGGTGCTACAGAATAGCACACTCTATCCTCGACCAAGTTAGTTCCTATGCTCTTGAATCTGGGTTAGTATTTCGGTTTCGCCCCACCCTCTTCCCAGCTGCTATTATTGGCGCCTCAAATACCCACAAGCGCTTCGTGAGGATCTATCGCTCTTGTGAAGACTTCCCCAGGGAAGTAAGTACACCTTCGCGCACTCCGAACATTGTAAGGGCTTATCTCGATCATTAACCCTGTGTGTGTATGTGTGAGTATGTGTGTGTGTGTGTGTGTGTGTGTGTGTGTGTGTGCGTGCGCAGGAGCTCACTCTACCACTTGGCACCATATCGGCGAATATAATATTGTTTTACGTAGAAGCGTCTAGTTTCTCAACTCAAGGTTGTTATTTTTTTCTTTCAAAAAAAGTGAGATTTTGCAGTCCAAAACGTGAGATTTTGAGATACTAAAACTGTTGCTAGAGCTTCATAGCCACCATTTCCTGGCTGTGTTGTTGTGAACAATATCAGCCCCTGTCCGTCGTTATTAGCTCCGAAAGATTGAGTGATTTTGATGAAAGAACCACAGTCCAGAGTCTTTTTCGACAAAAGAACCATAGTCCTTTACATGTAAGTTTTCCCCGTGATTATTTCCCAAGCATAGCTTATCTCAGTGCTTGCCAATTCAATGCTCTGTGACGTTACATCAATCTGCTCGCCTGCTCCGCACGGAGCCGCGGAGCAAAGGCAGAGTCCGACGCGGCGGCGATCGCACATTGTTCCAATGATGTTACGGAAACGGGGCGAAAGGTTTCGCTTGGAAAATCGATAATTACGTTTTTCCAATAGAAATATTATTTAAAATGTTTACGATTAAAAACAATGTAAAGAATTATATAATAGAACATACGTTATTTCATTATTCAATGCAATATCTGACTGTTTATCATAACCAGTACTGAAATTTAACTTCCATTCTAGAAAAAGAGGAAAGAGGATGTATTAAGAGCAAGGAAGGTTACAGGAGAATCACATTTTAATCACAAAGAAAGCTTCAGAAGTTATCGAAAGATTTACAGTAACCTGCTAACAGAGATTTGTATCTAAATATGTCATCAACGGCAGATGTCAATGTGGAAAAGGAAACCCTGATGATGGGAATGAAACACTGATAACAGCAATGGCGAAGAACAATAAGTTGGTCAATAATTAAGTGCATTAAGTCCTTGCATTATTCCTTCAAATATTATATTACTGTCACAAATAATTTTGATACACAAATTTCTCAGTTTTTTGAAAAAAGCACCATAGTCCATAACACCTCACTCTATCCAAAAATTTTATGAATTCAGTTCACGTGTGAACTACACTCAAGCGTTCATCAATATTTACAAAAGCTTGAGAAAGAGCACAACAATTTTTGAGCTTCAAATGTCTACAAATTTCGTCATGGAACGTTTATTCGCTCTCGTAAAAAAATAGTTTTTGAACTATGTTTTTTTTTAAAACCCTTCAATTACACTCATATCTCTCACTCAGTTTCCTGCCCAGCAATTATTGAAGCATTCGAGTACAGATACAATACATGAAGATCTCGGAATGTTCCCTTGTCACGAACAACTTAAAATATTCATGGCTTGCGCGGGTTTCGAACCCATAGCCTCCAGTGTCCAACGGACAGGCAGATAGTTGGTCAGACGGACAGACTGGCAGACAAATGGGAAGGCAGACAAACAGGCGAGGAAACGGACAGACAGACGAGCTCAAGGAAGAGAAGACGGACGACCAGACGGACGTTTTGCCGAAATCCAATTTTTTGGTATCAAAGGCATCATAAAACGTGGATTTTGACTACATTACGTGAATGACAATGTAATTTCCGACGTAAGCAAGAAAAACTCGCTTTACAAGAGATCCATAAAACGAGTTCTTCCGTTCGAAAACAGCACTTTTCACTTCAACATCGCGTAACTTTATCTAAACCACATATATTACTCTATATATACATATGTATTAGAGAAAGTCAACATAACATCAAAACTTGATTCTTGACACGGAAAGATAGATGTTAGAAGCATTAAAGCGACGTCCACGAAATAAAAGTTGAAATGACTAAAGATGCATCAAAATATAGAACAGACAAGACAAGAACAAGCCAAACAGGCATTCGCTAACAGATTAAAGGTTTAGAGATTCAAACTCTTTCACCGTTATTCCCACCGACTTCAAATAAAAACTTCGCGACTTATTTGCGCGCTATTCAAAAGCGGAAAACCGCAGCCATCTCATTTCCGCCGGTTGCACACGACAAAGTAGTTCGCAAAGCCGCCTAGGAGTAACGTGTTTCTTAATAGGATGTGACGCCATAGAAGAACAAAGTGTCAAGTGGACAAAGACGTGAGGCCCCAGCTGCACAATGTCTTTGCATGGAAAGCAGAACTTTCTTGGGAACAATCTTAAACGCCTCTTCGTGCTTGAAAATCATAGTATAACAGTTGCAGAACAGAGCGCGACCCGTCAACCGTCATTTGGGTGCGCACAGTAGCGCGATGAAACAAGAGCATGCGGAATAACCCGGCGAATATAACCAGAGAAGACTGAATGACGGGGATGCGTTATGCGAAGATGATGATTCACAATGCCAAACAAATACAATGTATTACAATGCTGTAAGAAATCAGAGGCACAATAAAATAGAAATATTCTTATAGTATTTGTAACAGTCCTAAGCGTAATTTTATCTCAAAAACTATTGGCGCTACAACAGCGCATACTTTCTCGCATTGTTCCTGAATTTTCTGTTTGGAAAATTCAGAAAAAAGAAGTTCAGCGAAAATGGGGTTTGAAACAGATCTGCACCATTCTTTTAGGTGCCCCATGTTCTATCCATAGAAACAATTGACCACGGTAAGAAAATGTTGTTTAAATTTACATTAACTTCAAGCAGAAATTACGTGAAAAGTATTTGTTTTTTCCAAAGAATTGAACATGACCTTTTTTAAATATCTCAATTTTAGACCAGATTTCATTTGAAAACAAATATCTGTAAAATATCTTCAACATTGTACGCTTGCAATATTGAATTTTTCACAATTTTCAAATAGAGTTCGACAAAAATGGAGCGAGCACTACTTCTTATACCATCCTTTGAAACGCACTAGAAGAAAATTTAAAGAAAAAAATTGGAGCCGCTTTTAAAAAAGGTAAAAAAACGTGTTTATTTCATCCAAAATTACGTGAAAACTATTCATATTTTCGAAAATGTGTGCATTACATTACTTCAACATCTGTGCAAGAACAGTTTTCATGAAGGAAAAAAATCTTCAAGCGGCAAGTTGCTGGAAGATGCGGAAAAAATTGAACTACCGCAATTTTCAAAAAATCAGGATTTTCAACGGAAATGACCATTATTATAATTAGTAATAAGAATAAGTCACTTTTGTTTGAAAAAGGCTAAGAAAATAGTTTGAGACAATCATGTTACGTTGGACGGAAGGTGGTGGCGCTCCCCTCAACGACCCTATTCTTCTCAGAATTGAGATACCTGGAAGACAAAAATCTTGCAAGACGACGTGTAGGTCGCTGCCGGGTCTCGCGTTTTAACTGAGACGGAATTCCTCTATCACCCTGAATAAAAACATGTACTAAACTTTAAAAAATTGTACCAAAGAAGATGACCCGCCCGGACACACGAAATATTCAAACAATCCAGAATTGAGCTTGAGCGTAGCCCCCAGTGTCACCCCATGGGCCCTCAATTGCCCTGGGCAGTGTTCCTCAAGCCTCTGCGCGAAATGACACCAAAGGGAGATCTTCCACTGACCGATTTCAATGAAAATAACAGTACTGGTTCGTATTCTTTTATGCGTTCTTTACACTATCCCAGGATAAATTTTAATACAAATGTTTCGAGCTTTTCTTCGGGAAATTTTCAAAATGTTGCTGAGGATTTTTGTAAAGAACCCCAAAAATCAAAATATCCATTTTAAACTCAAAGGGCTTTACATACATTTAAATCGATCGGGGAATATCAATTTTTGGAGAAAATTGATTGAACGGTTTAGGCGCTAGCGTTGACCAGAGACGAACGGATTGACAGACGGACTGACGAACATAACAAAGACGGACGTTTTGTCTTAATAGTAATTTACGGTACAAGAGGATAAAATCGTTGCATACTCACGAGCCACACATTATTTTATACGTCAGAATAAGATAAAGAAACTCGTCATAGATTAAAACATGTCCAAATATTTTACGTATGCCCAAACGTCTCTTTTATCTTTTATTAATAATTCAACCATTTAAAAGAGAGGGAGTTCGAACTCAGAGTTCAAGAAGACGTATGCAGATAGTAAAAGGTATTATTGTGAAATATAATTCTTAACTGTAAATTAAAATTGTGTTATAAAAATAGCTCCTGACATGTGTGGTAATGTAGTGCATGTGAGTAAGTGTAGATTAGAGGTGAGGTTAGAAGAAGGAAAAGGAAGAAAAGATATCGCGCGGTCCGTGTCCCGTTTGTTAGGGTATTGCTCTGGCAATTTGCCTGGTGTTGGTCGGAGAAACCACGGCAAACTACCGATCAGAGCAGCCGGCAGCTAAAATTCTCCTCCAGGCAGCAACTGAATTCGACCCAGCTGACAAGCTAGATCCGACACTCCTGCCACCGTGGGAGTGGAACCCAGGCCCTCCCGGCCCGCCCCCTTCCTCGCGTGCTGCGGCGGCGCGTGGGCGCGGGCGGCGGGCGCGTCCGACCCTCAGTCGCGCTCCACATCCCCCCCGCGCGCGCGCGCGAGCGAGCGCTTGCGCAACGCGCCTTCCCGAATTTTAAAATGTGTGTCTTTTTGGGCTTCCGGATGCGCTCGACTGCGGTCACGCCGTTTCCCAAGTAGACCGGGCACCGCAAGCTCGGCTCGCGCGGCCGCCGAACCGAACCGGCCCGGACCGGCCCTGCGTTGCGTAACTCGTCCTTCCGGTCGGAGGAAGCGCGCCGCCCCGCGCGGGCAGAAGACCTGACCGGAACGCGAAAACGCTACGCCCTCCAACCGGCTAACGACGTCGCCGCCAGGGCCTTTGCGCTCCCGTATAACGTGGTGGAGTGTGTGGCGTCATGCAGGTTGCAATAATACACAGACGAGAGTGGTTTAACTTATTGCTGGTTTATTAATAATTAAATCCACCACTGAATAAACCTTATGTACTATCGTTAATTAACAAAATAAATCGACCGCACTACTAGGAGTGATTAAATTCTACGGCTACCACACCTCTACTGAACTATCGAATGAACCCGATCGTGTGATACACCGCAGAATTCCTACACGCCTCCTCACTTGAGTCTCACTGCCTCACGACAAATACAGTGCCGGCCCTAGCTTCCGCACCCGCGGTCTGTGCCCCCACCGGGCGGCTGCCTCCGACCTGCACGAGTCGACTGCCTCAAGCGAAAAGGGGCTAGTGGAACGTCGCAGCGCCCTAGGCTCACCGCGCCCTTTCACTTTTGGTTTTCCCACTACGGCACATCCTGTCGGCGAGCGCATGGTCCTGAGCGTCTCTCCTACGTCACGCGATCGCCCTGTTGTCATATCTATGTTTGTGCACGACGCTACAAGAGCATTACTGTGCCGCGCTCTCCTCTATCAACTTCTTACACGAACTAAAATACGAACTGCTGCCAACGATACGTGGCTCCTGCGTGAGTTCGCGAGACGCAAGCAGGAGAGTAATGTTACAAAATATAGCATCGATGTTCGCGCTTTCTTCAGCGGTATCTTATATATAAATATATATATATATATATATACATATATATCTATATATATATCTTATATATATATCTTATTTATATATATATATATATATCTTATATATATATATATCTTATATATATATGTATATGATGAATGATTGAACATTTAGAAGACACTTTTCGCATTTCTCACAAATTAGCCAACTTTTATGTGCGGATGTTGACGAGCCACTAACCTGCACCTCAGTGGCGGCTCCTAAACTTCAGGCCAGGTAGGGCACGAAAAAAAGCTAGAAAATAACTTTAAAAAATTTTATTTTGAAGTTTAAGGGCTGTAAACTGAAAAACACTTGAAATTCCTCACTGGTTTCTCACGTATTAACTCGGCTGAATGAGAAAACAATTCAATTGAAACAACAAACGCACACGCTCAAGAAAAAATAACTCGCACAGAATTCACAGCTGCTGATATGATCAAGATTACGCGGGCCCTGAGCTAATCAGTATTTCATTTCTCAGACACTATGAGCGTTGTTTGTACATCTGTAAAGTGGCGCTTGCAGTGGCAGTCACAAAAAACTTGTGACCGTGAAGGGCCTTAAGGGAGCATTACCCCCTCCCTTTTTTCCTCGCACTATGGGGAAAAGCTTTGCTGAACGGGAGGGAGCTGGTCACACGAAGCTTGCGGACTTCGCCCTGTTGCCACAACTACCTCGTTATCAGCGCTGTGAAATAGTTTCGATATCGCCCGTGAAAACCTTAACGTAAATTCTCTAGAATTATTACTCGATAATATGACATGCATTTCAGTCCACTATCAATATTTTCCTTTACAAGTGGGAGGGCACGTGACCATGTGACCTTACGGTAGAGCCGCCACTGCTGCACCTGTACCCGACGACACTAGCGTCTCCTATACTAGTTGCAGCCTCGAGCTTTGTCTCCGGTGTTGATGGAGAGTTGCAAGGACCTGGCCGCCACTCGCTCGAAGTGCAGTGACCGCACTTCAAGCACTCACGAATCGGAAGGGGAAGACGAGCAATATGCCGCGAGGAGCACAGAGGAGGAATTTTTTAGTGTTGAAACATTGCGTTTTTTCTTCTTAAAAAGCTACGCAAAAACCAGGTAAATATTCAGTATTCACAGAAAATTATTGACCTTTTAATGGCATTGACCTATTGACTGCATTTTCATACATGAAGATATATATATATATATATATATATATATATATATATATATTAGAAAAGTACTATAAAAGATGCACACCATTTTTCCAATTGTGTTTCAAAGACCTCACACCAACATTTAAGAATTACTGAACTATATGTAATATAGAAAAAACTTTGAACAAAAATCATACTTCAGATCACAGCAGATTTTCTAACAACTTAAAATACGACAACAGCACTATTTGCTGATGAAAGTGTGTTACTAACCTCCAACAAATGTCTAGGCTTCGACAAATCTACAACAGAAACTAAACAAAACAATTTTATGAGCAGATAGGTAGTAAATAAATTAAACTCTAGAAAATGTTTAGCAAAAACTTCCTGTTTTGTCCCGTATCTGCTACCTCCCCAACCACTAAAAACTAATTGATCAAACAATTGACTGGTTACAAAAAAGAATCGATTAAATATTGAAGAAAAACTGAAGACTACATGAAGACTGCTTTCTGGTATCCTTTAATAAAAAAAAGCATCCTCAAAACAGAATGTGCTACCACGCTATTATCTTCCCCATTATAATGTGTGCATGCCTAATATAGTTCATGATATCATCCACAAATATAAAGAAAAGACAAACCTTCGAAAATAAATTCCTGCGAATGACTACGCGTAAATATTTCAATTTTATTTCGTATTTTTATACATTTGTGTTTTTTCATTATTAAAAAAGGCTTCGGTAGATATTCGAGAATTGAACAATATTGTTAGTTGCATGCGAAATATTGTACGAAAACAAACCAAACTTCATCTTCACATATCTTTGAATCATATATTCTTCAGAGATATCTTTACAGACCTTGAAATCACAGACTGTTTACAAATAATGAAATACCATCATTGAATACGTAAGACTTCTTAGAAAAACATGGAAATATTTCATATTTTCTATCCTAAACATTCGACTCAACAAAAATTACGAAATAATATATTCCAGTTTAATTTAAATAACGTTCGTAAAACAATAAACTCGCTTTTTTCATTTCCTTAGAGTTTTCTGTCGATCTCGGAAATCCATTTCAAAAATTTATAAGATATCGTCAGGAACCTCCATTTAAACATAAATCAAATACTCGCTCACTAGATGTAAACGTGACTTGATTTGTCTTTTCGGATTCCCCTCTATAAGAGAACATGTAGCATTGTTCAACTGTTTTCATATTTCCAAGACCCTTTCGATCCAGGTAAGTTATGGAGAGCACATCGAACTCCACAACGAAGACAATAACAAGCTATAACGTACCATTAAAAAATAAAATCTATTTTCTGCAAAGTATTCTCTCCAAAATGTCATAGCCACCAGTTTTCAATGTGCGTGTGTTTTAGTCAAACCGTGCCACTCATGACGAACCGCACCAATTTCCTCTCCTGGAACGTGCGCGGTGTCCACGGGGGCCAAAGGCGCTCCGCGGGCGGCTCATCGGCTTTAAGCGGTAAGTGGCGCTAGGCGGCGCGAGCGGCGCGGCGCGGAGAGCAACAGGCGGGCCGCAAAAACCCGCCACCGCCTCGCACGCCCCACGCTAAATATAACGCTCGAGTGCGGGAGGGGGAGGGGGCGGCGAAGGTCCGCGAGCAACGCCCGGCGCGTGTATCGACCACCCACAGCTCACCCGCCCTCCCTCCCTCCCTCCGTCCCTCCCTCCCTCCCACTCCGCCCGCCCGCCCTCCGCCCGCCTCCTTGCCCATCCCCTCGCCCGCCCCCTCGCCCGCCCTGATTCCCTTGAAATTTTCTCATTTCAGTATATCAAATGCTTAATCTACTCTCAAAGAGAGGGGTGTCTGCAAGCCTTGTTTCTGTCGGTTGTAAATATACCGCCGCGCCGTCGCATTTTTACCACAGGATGTTCCTTCTCCCACGCGAGACTGGCAAGCCTGGTTTCTACCACTTGTAAATATGGTTCCATCGCATTTTTACCACAGGTTGTTCCTATGCTCAAGCGAGGTTGGCAACCCTGGTTCATGCCCGTAGTAAATAAGTGGCCATCCCATTTTCCTCACAGGTTGTTCCTACTCCCAAGAGAGACTGGCAAGCCAGACTTCTGTCACTTGTAAATATGTTGCCATCGAATGTATCTCACAGTTTGTTCCTTCTCCCATGCGAGACGGGCAAGCCTGGTTTCTGCCACTTGTAAATATGTTGCCATCGCATTTTTATCCCAGGTTGTTCCTACGCTCAACCGAGGTGGGCAGAACTGGTTTCTACCAGTTGTAAATATGTCGCCGTCATATTTTCTTCACAGGTGTTCCTATTCCCAAGCGAGACTGGTAAGCCTGGTTTCTGCCATTTGTAAATAGGTAGCCATCGCATTTTCGCCACTGGTTGTTCCTTCTTCCAAGCGAGGTTGTCAAATCCGGTTTCTATCGGTTGAAAATATGTCGCCTTCGCATTTTGACCTGAGGTTGCTCGTACGTCCAAGCGAGAATGGCAATTGTGATTTCTACCAATTGTAAACATATCGCCAACGTAATGTTCCCAGACGTTGTTCCTACAGTTATGCATTTAATAGGCACTTGATCATTTTTATTAATAAATATTGAAAGTAAAAATCTTTTCATGACAACAAATGGCAAGAAATAAATTATTTCTTCCGTATTAGGTTTGTATGAACATAAATATTCAAATAAGGCGATTAATAATTTTACTGTTAATAAAACTGTTAAGTTGCAATAAATTCCCTTGCATCAATAACCTGTGATGAAAACTGAATCTTAATATTTTTCAAAGCGGAATACAATTTATTACTGGGAAACATTAAAGGTTCTGCGATATTTTATACTAATAAGGTTAATTAGGAAAAACAATACTGGTAATTCATCATCAATAAAAATAAACAAGTAACTTCAAAAATCGCAGTTTAATTGCGGATAAATACACCAAAGCACATCACAGCACTCGGCAGAGATGGACGTTTCTTCGTAGTTTTCGCAGGAGGAAATTCATTTTCACATATTTCCCATTTCCCAAAACTCCTGTAAGTCGATCTCCTAATGGGACAAATGTCTCAAGGATGCCACTAATCCGCTGAAACCGATGCATACTCTCGCCAAATACCCTAATACAATAATAATGAAATATTCACACAAATTATATCAACAACTATTTGAAAAAAACAGCCAAATGATTGAATAGGTTACCTACTACCTCACGGATCTGGGAAGAAAAGCAGCATTACTGTATCATAATATTGATACGAAGACTAAACTATTAAAGAAAATATACTTTCAGAATTTCTTTAAAGTAGTATAAAATTAACACTAACGATTGAACTAAAGGATAATCTTCAATAAATACCCATAAAGTGTTCACAGGAACGCTCTAAACCTTGAGTACTAAAAAACAAATTTTCGAAAAAAGACCTCTCTGTGTATATTCCTGTTGCAGCATGTAACGAATATATTTGGAGAAAATCTTTCACACAACCGATGATCACGTATTGGGTTTGAATTTGTAAACCCAAACATTTTTTCCACTATTCGTGAACAGATTGGAGAAGTGAATACTTGAGAAACTTGTGGTGTAGTAGGAAATGGTGTGGCATTTACGATGCTATCATCGAAATCAATATTAGATGAAGGCTTCCCATCGTAACAGTTTATTGTGGCATAAAGCTTTTTCGGCCGCATTGCGGCCATCTTCAGTGCTACAAAAATAATAATAGTAATAATAATAATAATAATAATAATAATAATAATAATATATCTAAATTACAAAAGAAGATGGCCGCAATGCGGCCGAAAAAGCTTTATGCCACAATAAACTGTTACGATGGGAAGCCTACATCTAATATTGATTTCGACTTGTGGTGTAGTAAAATGTTCTGAGTTCTTTGGCCGATTTAAGGCCAAATATTCGAAAACGAAAGATGGCATATCTGAGTTAAAGTTCATTTCCAATGCCAAAATGGCTACAGTTCAAATATACTGCATACAAAAAAACTACCTACTTGTAGGAGATGAAGCTCATACATTCCGAACCATCAATTTTCAGAAGTTTCAAGTCTTCACATCTCCACAGTCTTCAAAATCTTTGCTTCACGTCCCTGAAAATACATATTCAATAAGGCATTGAAAAGGTTAACGATAGCGTCCTTGGTCGTGATAAGTGTTTCTTACAGGTGGAGTATTTGTTGTTTTGATTAATTCCACTTCTCGCTCATCTACGTTCTTGCTGCTTCTCAAAAACCTATGTTTGTTTTGTTTTGTACCTATTATGTTCCAATACAAGGCCCCCTGGTAGGAGTTGCCAAAAATAGATGTGCAAGATCAGGGCTCCGGAGGTGGTTTAAGAGCCAAGCCAACTTCATTACCTCAGCTACCTTATATGATTGGCAATCGGAGCTTGCCGTTAGGAGATAATTATTTTGATAATGCTTACGTGTTATAGGATCAAAGAGGGCCGCCATATCTTTGTTCATCTATTAGTATTACATTTCATTAATCATTAATCACTCGTGATGAGGTCAAAATGCATCGTCAGATCCAATTACCCAGACACTATAAGAAGAAAGATGTTGTTTAGGCAGGATAAATTTAATCTCAAGATCCACATGCAGATTTCGAATTAAGCGCTTTAATCATATAGTTCTGATTCAAGAAATCTTCAATGTGCGTCGTATCGTTACCAAACTAAACCCACGCAATATTTGAAAATATTACTTTACATCCATCTCATTTTCTTCTTTTGCCATTGTTGGAAGTCGTACTGGTATGCACCACAATAGAACCTCTCTTTACCAAAACCCTTTTTACCGAAATCGAGTTCCATCGAAATGATCGGCGAAGAAAAGAGAAAACGGAAGCAGCGCAGAATAATCTTTATGGGATTTTAATTGAAGATGACAGTGAAACTGACCTAATCTTCAGACTGGGGTTGAAGAACTATCAAGATGTGAAGAGAGCAAACAAAATAAACGCAAGGGATGCTTAAATGGTGATGAATCGAACTTTATTTCACAGAACAAGATATTGATGACACGGTTTTCCCGAATGATCAAAATAACAACGAAGCAGGTGATGAGGTTGTACCAGAAAGCTGCAATGACGCCGCTGACGAGATCTTCAGAGCTACGGAGGTGTAGTAATTTGCTTATTATGTTTATTTTTATGTGAAGATATTAAACTTTTCGTGATATGGGAAGAAGGTACGGACGGTGGTGGGGGACGGGGTCGGGGTAAGGAGACAGGATGAAGGCGTTGGACGGAAGCATTGGATGGTGGTGGGGAACGGAGGGGGATGGAAGCGGGGATCTGAAACGGTGAGCGGTGGAGGGATGGAGGAATGGGACGGAACCGGGGATGGCGTCGGGATCAGAGGAGGGGACGGAGGAGGGGGACGGGGACGGAGGCTGAGGATGAATGCGTTTGACGGAAGCATTGGATGGAGGCGGGGAATAGAGGGGGGAGAGTAGCGGAGATCTGAAACGGTGAACGGTGGAAGGATGGAGGTTAGGGACGGAATCGGGGATGGCGCCGGGGATGACGAGGGGAACGGGGACGGAGACGGAGGGCGGGGTACAGAAGCGGGTGGCGGTGGCGGGGTAAGGATGCAGAAGAAGAAGGCGTTGGACGGAAGCATTGGATGGAGGCAGGGAACGGAGGGGGATGGTAGCGGGGATCTGAAGCGGCGAACGTTGGCGGGGATTGAGGCAAGGGATGGCACGGGGGATGGGGTCGGAGTTGGGGGTCGGAGTTGGGGGTCGGAGTTGGGGGTCGGAGTTGGGGGTCGGAGTTGGGGGTCGGAGTTGGGGGTCGGAGTTGGGGGTCGGAGTTGGGGGTCGGAGTTGGGGGTCGGAGTTGGGGGTCGGAGTTGGGGGTCGGAGTTGGGGGTCGGAGTTGGGGGTCGGAGTTGGGGGTCGGAGTTGGGGGTCGGAGTTGGGGGTCGGAGTTGGGGGTCGGAGTTGGGGGTCGGAGTTGGGGGTCGGAGTTGGGGGTCGGAGTTGGGGTCGGAGTTGGGGTCGGAGTTGGGGGTCGGAGTTGGGGGTCGGAGTTGGGGGTCGGAGTTGGGGGTCGGAGGCGGGGGTCGGAGGCGGGGGTCGGAGGCGGGGGTCGGAGTTTGGGGTCGGAGGCGGGGGTCGGAGGCGGGGGTCGGAGGCGGGGGTCGGAGGCGGGGGTCGGAGGCGGGGGTCGGAGGCGGGGGTCGAAGGCGGGGGTCGGAGGTGAGAGACGGAACCGGTGATAGGCTCGGAGGAGGGGGCGGAAGCTGGATCAGGCTGGAGCCGGGGAGGGGACGCAGGCGCAGGCAACGGGGAGAGTCCCGAGAGCAACGTCCCCAAATTGCCGGAAGTGCCGCCAGCCTGGACGCCGGCGAAATTTGCATTCCCAGCGTGGAAAAGGCAACCGGCGCTTTGCCACGGCCTAATGCCAACGTTCGGTCCCTTGCAGCTCTCGGTGGATTTGGACTGTGTTCGGAGTACGGTCATAACTTGCCCCGTCTAGGACAGGGGATGATGTTCTGCTTGTCATATAAGCTGATTTCTTTGTCTCTGGAGGCAACGGTAGAAGGCCACGTTGCACTTCTGGCAGCATTTCCTAAAGACGTTCATCGTTAACCGGGTCGCCAAATGCGTGTTGCTATCAAACTGCAATTCAGTTGGGTCATTTTCTCCCTTGTTCTTCTTACACTATTCCCAATGCCACTGACTTCCTTCTGAATTGAAAACTACCTTTTACCGAATTGTCATTTTCTGACTCCTTTAATTAATACTTTAAACCTCGCTCACCACTACTTGCAGTTAACGCCCCCTCGCAAATAAACATTACTGATACGGAAGATTTCAAAATTAAAATAACTGTAAAATAACAATCATCCTTGTAGTATGATGATAATTATGTACTAAAAGAGATGTACTGAATTCCTTATTACAACAGTACAGGGGTGCAGATATAAATGCAATGGTAGGCTTCTGCAGCCAGAGTCATGTGAAAGCTCTCGGCTGTCGAGGACAGTGATCCTAAAGGCAACAACGCCCTCAACGCGGCAGCACTCGGGTAGCCGAGAGCCTTCACTGTTACAGATATATTTCGGGAGACACGTTGAAGTTTTTTTTGGTCACGAATTGGCGATCTACGGACCACGCGAACGTGCAGTTGTACCCACCGAGACCCAGTCATTTTTCGTGGGGGGTATGTATGTGATTTTATTGGGGAATCAGCATTTCTATGATAAGTCCATTTTTACATCCCAGAGTTGTTAGCCCTAAGGGATAAGGGATGTAAATTAGGATGATGAAGGATGAAATTGACAATCACAAACATACAAAGACACAGACAAGCACAACCATGCCCGATGCGGGATTCGAACCCGCGATCCTTCGGTCCACGATCGCCCGGCAATACTGGCTTAGCGACCGGATCGGCTGGGATAAATGTGTTATTAGAGTTATAATAATTATTATATTACAAAACAAAATGTTGATATCAATACAAGAGTTGTTAACAGAAAAATACGAGTATTGTAAAAAAACAAGAAAACAAGAAAGAAAAAAATATTGTTTTTTCAAATTTTAACATTTGTTACCATGTCTCTATAAGCATACATTTCTTTTAAATATGAAACAAATTTTAATAAAACTGTATACAAGAAAAATTGAAATGGAATTACACTTTACAAAAAATTAAAATATAGGTAGTGGTTCCCTTTTTTCCCAACTGATACGTTTGTACTGCACAGTAAACACTCATACTTGTCCTTTACCTAAATAAAAAATATTGTAATCGAATTCCTACTCAGAATCAAACTGGTAAGTCTTTCGATTCTTTGCTTGAACACGCCATCATTAGCACGAATCTAGCTTTACTTAACAATGAGTAAATCGCTGCAGTTTGCAAGTTTGCAAAAACTGGCAGTTTGTCATTGGCAGTTTGCAAAATCTCTTTTCGCGTGTCATCTATCTGTGCTCTATAGAACAAGTCCAGGTTAGCCAACCTTGAGCATGACCGCGATCTACCGAAAATTGCCCCGCGAGCTACTAGTAGCTCATGATCGACAGTTTGGCAATCACTAGTGTATGCCATTTTCGCAGTATATGTTTTTATTATATAACTTAAAGTGTGCATGGCCGAAGCGTCGACCTAGCCGTAGTAGGAAGGCCGGTACCCGGACGCTAAGGTAGTAGGAAGACGGCAAAGGGGCTATGCCAGTCTAGACTACTACTTAACCAATTCGCTTTGAGAGAAAAAAAGAAGTGTTGTACAAAAACTCTTTATACAAACAGAAAAGCTAAAAGAAACGACAAATATAATTGTTAATATTAAAATACGGCCCTTAAGTTACATTCAATGAAAATTTTACATTTAATTCTACAAACTAGCATTTTACATTTACACAAATTTTACATACAAGTTTTAAATTACTATTTACAAGTATTTACAAAATTTTGGCATAAACGTAAACGGGACACTGCACATGCCATTTCCGCAGTTGCAGTGTAGCCATCTGCAGGCTGGGGCAGGGAATGTCGCGGCCTTCCAAAGGGGCGCTCACTTACGGGCGAGTAATGTTCCGCCGTCCGCTCTCGAGCAATTTAGATAAAAAATTGCGGAATATGAACTCGAAATGATTACCTCAAAAGCCTCGCCGAATCGCGGACGCTTCGATAAATAGGAAGTGGAGGCCGAGAGACAGAAATAAGCCCCAGAATGGCGAAAAGCTTTTTGGCTTTAATAAAGGAAATGGACGCGCAAACTACAGACAGCTCGGCTGCCAAGAAAGGGTAGGTCATGGTCATTTCGAAATGAATATTTTCAGTATTATGGCAAGATCCACTTTCATACCGAAATAACATCGGAGGGAATAGAAAGTGCTGTGTCCATGTCCAATTGCTTATTTTTAGGCATTAAAATGTATCAAAATACAATATTTGAATCGACATTTTTCATTGAAGAAAGAATAATGATGGGAAAAACATTATGTATTATGACTGTCTTTTCTGTAGAATTGTGTGGCCTATCTGATTTTAGTTATTTAAAAATGATACGAGGGTTGTTCCAAAAGTAAGGTTCCCATATTTTTTACAAATAGAAAACATTATTTATTGCAGGCGCGGCTCGTCATTAAAGGCTGTAAGGCGGAGCCTCTCCTAGAGAGATCGCCGTCCAAAAGGAATTTAAAAATATGTTTGCAAATGTATTTATTAATTAATAATGGAATTCTGAGTTATATTATGTTACAATCATATCAAATTTTTTCTTTGTCGGTTCGTTAACGGCCGTCCGTAACGCATTTAAGGCTGTTGACACGGAAGAGAGAAGCGTTAGGCTCCCACTTTATTCTCCCATAAGGCCTGTACAAAACGAGGAGGCGTGACGTCATGCATTCACTGCAGACGCTTACCAGCGGACGAAGGCTGCTGCGAGACAGCCTTCGGTGGAGCCTAGGGTCTGAAGAACGGCGGGCTCACCAGATAGCATTACTGTGCAGCTCCGCGAGTAGCATTGCGCTTCAATTAGTTTTCCCAGTATGCGGTAGGAGCGCTATCCTTTTTTTTTTTTTTCGGGGCATGAGGTCTTGTCTTCTGGGGCCCGGCAAAATCGTTATGAAACAGAACTTACGAGTACTTGTGATTACTAGTAATAGTAACTTGTAACTAGTAACCTTTGTGAAACGTGCTCCAGGATGGAATATCTCACGGTATTTCGCGTCGTTCTCAATCGTTTGTATCAAACTTATTATTAATAGAAATACAATGCAGGCAATGCAATGCACTGTAATGTAATGCAATGCAATGCATTTACAGCCTTCCCCATTTATAAAACCACGAGCCGCGACTGATTTATTGTTATTAATTTATACATCGTTGAAAAGCTTACACTGTTGTCTATTTTTCAACATAGTCTCCATTTTTTGCGACACACTTTTGAAGACGGTGCCCCAGCTTTTGTGCTCCTAAGTCGAAGAAGTCTCACGCCAATCCGTTGAGGAAGCGTGTGACCTCTGCTCGGACTTCATCGTCGCTCTTGAAGCGTTTGCCACTTAAGTGTTCCTTTAGCTTGGGGACGAGGTGATAAGCGCTGGGGGCTAACTCCGGGCTGTATGGGGGATGGGGCATAACGGTCCACCCAAATTTCTTCAAAAGCTCCTGGGTTGGACGAGCGACGTGGGGTCGAGCGTTGTCGTGAAGAAGCACTACTCCCTCCGGCGGTCCTGGATAGCTCCTTCTGGATTGCGGTAACTTCCTTGCGTGGAGAAACTAGATTACTGCTCGAACCTCGCACTTGGCGGGAGCAGCTAACATTTCCATCTCTGACGGCTGCCGAACACTGAGCGACGCAGCGAAACGCGGACGGGCAGGCTTGAAAGTGGGGGAACCACTGCACACAGCACTGTTGTCGGATTTAGCCTAGCATCTTCCCACGAGGCTGTGGCTCATTGGGAACCTTACTTTTGGTACAACCCTCGCAGAATGGAACTATATCATTGGTGAGTTGAAAATATGACTTTGATATAATATAATATATTACATAAAACGCAAGGTAATTCATCAATCTTATAATGATTTTCAATAAGACCGAGCAACGAGACTGTATACTAATAGTATGTATCTAGTTTATAATGTGAAGCTTTACGGCATAAGTTCATGCATTGAAAACGAGCGATGTTAAGAGCGAGGTGCGAATGCAATAAAAGAACATTTAAAAACTAGTTAAATATGTCCGCGATAAATATGCCTGGACAAGCTTTGTATAAGACGCACCGTTGGCAATGTCGAATATCCAATCCATAAGTATATTCATCTGATAAATGAGACTACATGTGGTAAAGGACAAGATATTCGTTACACTTATACGTCAAAGGCGTTGCTTCGGCGGGAATCAAACTAGAAATTCTCCCGCTCGCATCGTCTCAAGCAAACCTTGTTCACTCCAATGTTTTGAGCGAGCAAGTTTAATTGACAGCTGATCAGGTTACCAAAATGAAAGCTTATTAGTTTTCATAAAGAAATCAGTGGGAAAAGCGTGACATACGAACTTTTCTAACACGGTTTTACTCAACAACTACTCACACTTTTAAAGTGGATGGCATAATTTAAAGATATAAAATTGGGAGATAAATTGTATTGGAAAGAAATGTCAGGCTCTGATATAGAGGTACGATAGTTCGAAAATAAATTTAAACTCTACAATTTTCAAAATATCAAAAGTTTTAACGAAAATTGGAGTAAACCATAATTATAAATGCACTTTCTTCATAATTAAAGGTTTTCAGACTTAGCGGGAAACATACATCGAGTGCTTGATTTATAAAATTTTAGGTCCAGGAACGTGCTCCAAAATAATTATTAGTTTTTTAGAAATAGTTAAATATTTACAACATAATTTAATAATTATTCCCGAGGTACCGGAACGGCGTTCCATCGCGTTGCGCCA
Organism: Acheta domesticus; assembly: GCA_031308135.1. Taxonomy (NCBI): domain Eukaryota; kingdom Metazoa; phylum Arthropoda; class Insecta; order Orthoptera; family Gryllidae; genus Acheta; species Acheta domesticus. The sequence continues at coordinate 172,332,847 of JAHLJT010009436.1, read as the reverse complement.
GAAATCAAGCCCAGCTTACATCTACCCACAGAGACAGACATCCAAGGCACAAAAGTTCGTGTATCTCCTCGCCATCTGCACCAAAAAACGAAAAAACGAATATATGACCGAAAATTCCAGATCGTATCGTTGAGATGATTCCAAGTCTATTTCACCTTATATTACAGTGAAGAGAGGGAAAGTAAAAATCTCAAACGCATAATAAAATAGGAAGGCACAGTCGCCCCACATCGCATTGGGTGGCGGCGGCTAGAGTGGCTCCTTTCCGCAGCGGAAGTGCACGCGCGCGACTGCAAGGAGGCAGCAGCAAGGGGTGCAGGCGCGCACGTGCCGATGGCGATGGAGGAGGAGGCAGAGATGGCGGAGTCGGAAGAGCCGGCAGTTAAGGAAGGCGGCGCTGGAGGCGGAGGAGTCAGAGGAAATGGCAGAGGAGGAGGAGGAGGGTAAAGGATACGGAGGTGGGGAAGACAGGAGGAGGTGGAAGAGAAGGAAAACAACGGGAGGCGCCGGATGAAAAGCAGAGGAAGGGACGAAGAAGACAGAGGAAATGATGGAGACGTAGGTCGTGGGGAAGAAGGAGAGGCGGAGGAGAAGTGAGGAAACGAAGTAGAAGGCGGAAGAGGGGACGGAGAAAAAGGAGAAGACTGCAGGGGGCATAGGAAAAGTCGGAGGAAGCGGGGGAGGGGAAGGAGGAGGAAAAAGAGAAGGAGGAGGAAGAGGAGGACAAGAAAAAGGAGGAGAAGGAGAAAGGGGAGAAAGAGGAGACGGATAGGAGAAGAAGGAGGAGGAAAAAGAGGAGAAGGAGAGGGAGGAGAAGGAAGAGAGAGAAGAAGGAGGAGGAGACGGATTAGGAGAAGAAGAAGAAATAGGAAGAGTAGGAGGAGAAAGAGGATAAGGAGAAGCAGAAGTAGCAAAAGTAGTAGATGTAGAGGAGGAAGAGTAGGTGACTGTGGAGAGGCCGAAGGGCAAGGCGTTGGAGGAGCCTTGGGTGAAGGCGAAGTCGGTGCTGGAGTGGGCGGAGGTGGCGGCGCAAAGTGGGCGGGGGCGGTAACGAGACCGGCGACGGAGCCGCCCACCAGCAAACATTCGCAATTAGTGTCTCGCACTTCTTAGCCCTCAGCAGGCAAGGCCTGCCCGAAAAAGCTACCCCTCGCAACTCCTGTTTCCTACGTCTCTGGAGCTTCGTATTCCTGGTAGCGAAGCAATTTGCCAAATTTTCTTACCGGTTTGCTCCAGTCATGTATTTTGTGCGTCACAGTCTCAAACGTCGAACTGGATAAACATTTGTATAACCAGTACTGTGACATCCCGGATATTCTGTGTCTGCTATGATGGATACATGTTGCATTGTTATGTGAAGATACTACTAATGCTTCCTAGATATATGCTAAAAGCATCAAGTGTTTGGCAATTTTGTTTTAATTGAACATCTAATTTTGTATATGCATGCTTTATTTATCAGTAAACTTTGACACGTTCCTTACTAGGGGATGACATTTACTGTAATAAACAATCAAAATATGTACGTAAATGTGTATTTATTTTTCAAAAATATGGGAGAAAACATAGAAAATACGTAAAATGAAAATTCATTATAATGTTTAAAATTGCTTTGTACAGGCATGTTCCGAGTACAGTACATTGCCGATCAGTTATTAACATGGATTCGAAGCATCTGAAAGAAAGTTCTACCTTTGTAGAAGTAATTACACATTACTTTTCACCACACATACTCGAAATATAAAACACGTTCGTAATATATACAATGCAGTTTACGAGAAGCCGGCTCTTAAGTGAATAGTAGTGTAGTTCCGATGGGAACAGCCACTAGACGCCAACACACTTGCGGGCTCCTCAGATCTAGGGTCAGCAGAAAGCGAGGCCCTCCGCGACAACACATACACGAGAGACCAGGGACAAATAACCGTGCCCAGGGCGGGGCTCGAAACCGCGACCCTTCGAACCGAAGCGCTGAGTCAGTACACTCCCTTAGTCACCTCGGCCGTCCAGGTCGCCGCATTAAGACAATGATCTCTAAAAGATATTGGTTAGTTTTTTATCTAGTTACTAATGTGCTGTTTGAAACATGAGCAAGCACGTGGTTGAAATTGTATCTGCTTCACAAACATCCGCGCACCCTTGACTCAGAGTACGCAGATTCTGAGAAGCAGGGAAGGGCTTTATTCGCGAAGATATGAAACATTACATTACTTCGCAAGAAACATGATTCCCTAACGTACACAGCAAACGTGTATCTGAAATGTTCCTTGACGTACAAATGTATTAAAATGTGACGAAATTTGTAATAAATCGGTAGTAAAAGGTAAAATATGTAATTATGCCAAAATACGTGAAATGAAAATGGTTTTAATTCATTCTAAATATCTTGTAAACTATGAAAAACTATTATTGAACGCAGGTGTCTTGTTCCTATAAAAACATTAATTATATGCAAATCCGCTTATTTCCCTTTACATATCAGTATTTCTCTCATTACACGGGAGAAGCCCACAAAAAGTGTGTGAAGAACGTGATACAAAAAATAATTGAAGACCAGAATAGCATACTCAGTTTTCCTTTAATATTTTTGAAAAATGTAACTTAACATTGTGAGAAGTAACTATTGTATAAAACGTCAATGTAGTAGACGCAAATGTCTTTCTAATATCTCATACTTTTTCGGAAAAAAAACAGTAGATGTGGGGAAATCGCTCCATTTTAAATGAAAAGGAGGAACTGCTGATCCACAATGTGTTCACCACAGTAATTACCATTTTTTGTCGGTAAACAAATGCTTGTTTTTTCTCTTTTCCATCGATTGAATTCAAATTAAGCGCGTGACCGCAATGAATGAATTCACGATCAGGACGTGAATTTAAATGAAATTTTTTTTGTTTTTTTTTAGCTTTGTGACATTTATTTCAATGAAGCACAATGATAAATCTCTCCAAGCCAAATCCAAATTATCTCTTTCCTTGAAACATAATTGAAATAAAACTGTGATGTTCAGTGATCATTTTGTCCCTCTTTTATGCATCTTTAGCATGCTTTCATCATTTACTCTGAATATTCTGCATCCCAGAAACTTCCTCCTCTTCAAGTGTTTACCGGACATTATCGCAAACACCGGAAGAACGTAGAACGGCATTGTGCGCTTTGTTCATTTGTCAGCGATACAAGAATCCGAGAATAAATGACACTTGCATGTGTTTATGCATCACGAGACAATTAGTCCTTCCTTTTTGAAAACAACAGTACTTCTGGAGAAATATTTATCATAGCACAGCTTGTGGTTGCTTCTATCGAGTCAAATAGATAAAACCACTTCCTCAAGCCGTGAAGTAAAACAAAAGCCGCCTGTTTATGTCGACGGATCATGCTCTGGTGTTTTGTGAAATGTAACGTTTTACAGTATTATAGAATGAATTTTAATGTACAAATGGCAGGTGATCTCTCTATTATAGACATTTTAATGCATAAAATGTAACTTTTAATGCATAAAATGTCTATAGTAGAATATAAGAAAGGAGCAAAACAAAGAGGCACAAATGACAGGGAGAATAAATAAATTATACAGATAAATTCCCATATAAGATGTTACATCCGCCACGGAAACAAGGAACTGGATAAGGACATGAGAAATAATGTAGGAACATGTAGGCACAGGCACTGAATACATGAAACTGTATTATGAGAAAATAAAGAGAGAAATATTCCGAAGGAAAATAAGGGAACTTTAAGGCAAGTTGCCTTGCTGGTATTTTCACGAACGTGCAACCTGAGGCGTTCGTCTTTTTTCTTCTTTGCCTATTGCTTACGCAGTGTAGTAATGTAATGCGGCGGAAAAAAACCGCGATTTTTCGACAGAAAACTCTTATTGCCAGACCATAATAATGAAAATGTGGATAAAGTTTGTTCCTATAAAGTATATACAGAAAATTACTTCCTCTAACACGTGAAGTCAGAATCCATGTTTTCCGTTCTATATACCTAAAAATCAATGGACGGCAAAACGTTTGACTGCCCGTTTGTGATAATCGCTACAGCCTATAGCGATTGTCAAAAACATTATATTCCCCGACCGACCTGAACGAACACGAGGCCCTGCGAGTTTGAAACCTATATTTTAATTTATACTTCACATAAAGTCTCAACATCTCAAACTTTTCTCAAAAATGTCTCCAAATATGTGGATTAAACATTGTTCCAGGATAGAGCGACAATATTTTCAAAATTTTCTTTAAAGTGGTTCCAAATTTTTGGATTAAATTTATTATCGGAAAGTGTGAAAAACTCTTAAAGAAATAGAGTGTATGTCATTTCCATTGAAATCCCTGATTTTTTGAAGATTACAAAAGTTCAAGTTTTTCGGCGTTCTTCTACAATTACAATAATGAAGATTTTTTCCCTTAATGAAATATGTTCATCAAACACAGGTCCTAAAATAATGTCGTCTTATATTTTTTTGGAATTGGATAGTTAACGCGAAATTTTGCGTGAAACCGACAATTTTTTAAAAATTCCCATAAACTCCTAAACTGTTGAGATGATTTTCTCCAAAACTGATTTTTTCGATCGATCTGAGGGAAGTACAGGCCCGGAGAGTTTGAAACGGATATTTTGATTTTGGAGGGTACTTTACATGAAGCCAACAACATTTCAAACTTTTCTCAAAAATGGCTCCCAATATGTGGATAAAACTTTGTCTCCGGATAGAGGGAAGAAATCTTAAAGAAATGAAGAAATCTCTCGTCTCCCTCTCGTCTCCCTCTCGTCTCCCTCTCGTCTCCCTCTCGTCTCCCTCTCGTCTCCCTCTCGTCTCCCTCTCGTCTCCCTCTCGCCTCCCTCTCGCCTCCCTCTCGCCTCCCTCTCGCCTCCCTCTCGCCTCCCTCTCGCCTCCCTCTCGCCTCCCTCTCGCCTCCCTCTCGCCTCCCTCTCGCCTCCCTCTCGCCTCCCTCTCGCCTCCCTCTCGCCTCCCTCTCGCCTCCCTCTCGCCTCCCTCTCGTCTCCCTCTCGTCTCCCTCTCGTCTCCCTCTCGTCTCCCTCTCGTCTCCCTCTCGTCTCCCTCTCGTCTCCCTCTCGTCTCCCTCTCGTCTCCCTCTCGTCTCCCTCTCGTCTCCCTCTCGTCTCCCTCTCGTCTCCCTCTCGTCTCCCTCTCGTCTCCCTCACGCCTCCCTCTCGCCTCCCTCTCGCCTCCCTCTCGTCTCCCTCTCGTCTCCCTCTCGTCTCCCTCTCGCCTCCCTCTCGCCTCCCTCTCGCCTCCCTCTCGCCTCCCTCTCGCCTCCCTCTCGTCTCCCTCTCGTCTCCCTCTCGTCTCCCTCTCGTCTCCCTCTCGTCTCCCTCTCGTCTCCCTCTCGTCTCCCTCTCGTCTCCCTCTCGTCTCCCTCTCGTCTCCCTCACGCCTCCCTCTCGCCTCCCTCTCGCCTCCCTCTCGCCTCCCTCTCGCCTCCCTCTCGCCTCCCTCTCGCCTCCCTCTCGCCTCCCTCTCGCCTCCCTCTCGTCTCCCTCTCGTCTCCCTCTCGTCTCCCTCTCGTCTCCCTCTCGTCTCCCTCTCGTCTCCCTCACGCCTCCCTCTCGCCTCCCTCTCGCCTCCCTCTCGCCTCCCTCTCGCCTCCCTCTCGCCTCCCTCTCGCCTCCCTCTCGCCTCCCTCTCGCCTCCCTCTCGCCTCCCTCTCGCCTCCCTCTCGCCTCCCTCTCGCCTCCCTCTCGCCTCCCTCTCGCCTCCCTCTCGTCTCCCTCTCGTCTCCCTCTCGTCTCCCTCTCGTCTCCCTCTCGTCTCCCTCTCGTCTCCCTCTCGTCTCCCTCTCGTCTCCCTCTCGTCTCCCTCTCGTCTCCCTCTCGTCTCCCTCTCGTCTCCCTCTCGTCTCCCTCTCGTCTCCCTCTCGTCTCCCTCTCGTCTCCCTCTCGTCTCCCTCTCGTCTCCCTCTCGTCTCCCTCTCGTCTCCCTCTCGTCCCCCTCTCGTCCCCCTCTCGTCTCCCTCTCGTCCCCCTCTCGTCTCCCTCTCTCTGCCTATTTCCTCTCCCCAGTTTCTCTTTCGTCTCTTGACTCCCTCTCTTTTGCCTTATCCTATTCCTTCCTTTCTGTGTGTCCCATTCCTCCGTATGCCGCACCAAAAGAAGGCGTGGGCGAGGCGGGTTGGCGGGGAGAGGAGCACCTGAAGAGCATGAGGGGCCACCGCAGCCGAGCACAGGCAGCGGGGGAAAGGGCGGAGGCGGCGTGGCGGCGCGTCGCGCTGACAGGTGAAGAGCGCCAGAGCGTCCTCGGAGGCAGCCGGCGCCGACGCCGAGAGCACTCGTACGCCGCTCTCATCCCGCCATGCTCGTCCCCGCCCCGCCCCCGCCCCGCTCCACCCCGCCCCCGGCCCGGCCCACTCGCTCCACGCAGCCTCCGCCGGGCTCAGTTCTGCACCCGCCTCCGCTCGTCTGCACCGCCATATCAGACTTCTAACAAACTATTTCTACACACGCAATGCATACGCCAGCAGGCAACAGTCGTTCTGAGCGTGTTTTTCTTGTGTTGCAAGATTGTCCTTAGATGCCTGAAATGGGTGGCAAAAGTTTCACCGCCATGGAACGTCCATTGCACTTTTCGTGCATTCACCAAGCTCTACAAATGTGTTCGATTTCTGAGTCCAGCTCCGCTTCCGCCGCCACCGTTGTTTGGCTTCGACGTGCTGCTTCTGACTCGACTCCCCGCTCCGCAGCCAACTCCGCCGCCCTCCCGGGACACCACACCCCCGTTCAGTTCAAATCCATTACCCCACAACAGCCAGGCGGCGCCCACCTCCCAGCTCCGATGGCCAAGGCTCGACTGCCCCGTCGGCCCCACTACGTTATCAGCTCCGCTCTCGTCTCCACAGCTTCGCCTTTGGCTTTCTGCCTCCGCTGCGATGAATTGTTATGTATGTATTCGAATCAAGAATGAATGATGCGTGAATGGAAAAATAAATACATAAAAAGAAGAATTTACCAAGAAGGAGCAAAAACAAAACATATTTAGGATTAAGAAAAATAATAATATTGTTAAAGTTAGGTATACCAAAGTGCTAAGTAATAACTAAAAATTTAGATTTAAATTAAAATTAAGTTAGTTTTCGTTATTCATTAAGAAATTCCGTCCCTTTGAGCTACTTAATCCGCAAGGCAGCAGTTTACGTGTAAACCGGTTTAGCAAATAAATTCCCGCCTCCTCAGAGGATACTGTGGAGGGGAAATACCTCCAGCGCCAGGGGTATCTGCGTCATCAGTGGCACACTGATCGCGCTCCCCGCCGCATCCCCTTATTTCTCCGCCCCCCCCCCAGTGCGCTCACCTCCCGCCCTCACCACGCCTCCTCTGCAACGCCAGACAACTCTCCCTCGAGGGCACGCGAAGTCTCCCGTCCGACATCCACACTCCGACATTGCACGCAGCCATCTTTGTCTACGCCTGTTCAGTGCTATCTCCTCTCATTACTATGATTCTATTCCAATATTACATCGTTTTTTTCCTTCTGTTCCATTTTATTTATCAACTCAATGAAATAATTAAGTGTTCCGTGAGAGAAGAAAAATAAAATGTAGTATATTGAGACTAGTGAGATTAGCAGTGGCGTAGAGTGACTCGCACGTTTGGGGATGATCAACAATAACACACAAAATGTCACTATTAACTACTTCATCTAACAGGCGAACGCAACACAAGGCAGATACATTGGAACTACTTCCACGATCTCGATTGCTTACGACAGTGTAGGCTCTTCCCACAAAATCCTCACAGCAGTCAGGGCTGCCGATGTCTTGAAAGCAAATTATACAATGGCTCAGCTTTAATTCTTATACGCGAATGGCAATGAGGCCACTTGTCTTGTTAATTTATACATTGCATTTTAAGAAACAGTAGACGGGCACTATTTCTACAGTTTGTGCCCATGACCAAGCGGGGACTCCCCAGTGAAAGAGAGAGACAGAGTGTGTTTACTGACCGCCTGAAGTGTGCTGCGCTCTCTCGCATAAACGAGATTCTTTCCGCAGTGGATGCTAGTGTAAAGGAGTCGGGTTTCTCTGTGCCAGGGGTGACGAGGGGAGAGGGGAACCTCGCCATCTGCGCATGCGTCATTGCTCGTCGTAATCTCGAGACAGACGCTAGAAGCATTTTAGCTTCCAAGCTATCACAGGCCAGCTTCAACAACTCGCCGAATTCAATCATAGGAAATCAATGTAAAATTAATACAAAACGTGCTTCGTTCAACGGACCACTTGTAAGATTATCAATACAGTATTTAGGGTTCCTTATTAATATTATATACGGGGATGCTCAGCATCTCAGCGTCCCCTGACGCTACGCCACTGGAGATTAGTAACTTCCTGCGATATACTAATAGTTTATAAATATTTTATTTTGTAAAGAATTAGGAAACGTAGTTACTAATTCTAGTCACATACAAATGGGCCAAAGCGTTCGGAACAACATTGTACCAACCCACATTTGTTTATTTTTTATCAGCCAACGGAAAAATAAAATTTTTGGAAAATTCAGACTTATTTTGGTTTCTCAATACACCTCTAGATGCTTTCTACATACACATGATAGCTCTATGAACACTTTAGTACTGCATTTGGTTAATAATGTTTTCTTTTTTAAAGAAGTTATGAGAGCTTCATTTTGGATATGTAAATTGTACGTTAGCACTGTTATCCTAACCCCTTCAGGTGTAGCATTTAGTCAAATCTGGTGAAATACGCCTGAGCGTTATTCTGCGCTTTTGGTGAGAGAGAGAGAGAGAGTTGACAAGCTGTATGGCCGCGCGCCAGAACGTGCGCGAGGCGCGAGGCGCGTGCTCTCTGTCGCGGTGCACCCGGGCGCGCGCTGCTCGCGCAGGAGGCGGCGGAGAGACGCTCACAATTTTTCTAGCTCTGCCCCTCAAGCCCCTAAGGCCACGATGGAATATCATACATTTCGCGTCTTTCTACATCGTGCCGCTAGAAGTCGCATATCGCAAGCACTGCTTTACACGGTCGCGATCATGCGATATCTGGCGGTCCGAATGAGAACGTCGCGGAATACCGTGACATATTCCATCATGAAGACGGGCCTTCAGGGGTAAAGTTAGAAAAAGCGTAGTATAGACGAAACCAGTGGCATAGTTAGGGAGGGGCAGGGGAGGCGGTCCTCCACGGGTGACACAATTTTAGAGGAGACAACAATTAGAAACTTTCACACTTTGCGTAGATTTTGTATAGATTATAGCATACATTTTGATAAAATTATACATACGTTTGCCGCCTTTAAATCCGGAAAAGTGTTTGGTCATTATCCTTCGTTTTAGATTATATATTTACAAATTATATTTCAATTATTTTGAATTACGTAGTTTTTAATATATTATTAATAAATGCCAGGTGCAAATTTACGCGTACTTTTTATTAAATAATGTATAAAATATTCTGCAAGAGATATATTTATATTTAATTTAGTGGGAGTGATATTTTTATATTTAATTTAGGGGGAGATAACCTGGCATAAGGTTATCTCCCGGTAGGACCTGGTTTTTCCGTCTCAAATTCGACATGCTACGGCCGGAATCAAAGGCAGAAGAACACAACTAAAAGAGCGACTTTGCGTTTCAACCATCTACAGGTCCCTAGAATTAATAACATATCGACAGTAACAATCTGGAACCGAACTCCTACATTAACTGATACAAATTCGTGCACCAGACCGCAGTGAAGTAGTATGTGAAACGTCATGAGCAAGCTACACAAGCGGACATGACGGTGATGTAACTTAAATGATGTATTCAAACACAACTTATCACGCATTACAAACTTACCGATCGGAACGTATGTTGTAGCTTGTGCTATAATAATGCAATTGGGCTCACTCCACTGCAATAAACTAAATTTAACTCGGTTGCGTTACTCGTGGTGCGTCAACAGCGTCATCAACGCACGTGACACATGCATGAAGAAATAATTACTTCTTTCCACGATATGACCATACCAAAGTAAGGCGAGCGAATAGTGAGTGTGATTCCAAATGTAATTACAAGAGGTATGCAAGTAAGATGTTTTCGTTACATGAAAAATACGTTTTCTTCAGGTCAGGTGCTCTTCTGAATTCTGTGGAATTGTATGCTCGTCCTCTTATCATCTTCCGATCCTGATCACAGGCCTTTACGTTTACACAAAACACCACCATACCTGAGGCGGGACTCAAAGCTGCGATCCTTTGGTCCGAGACCGCTATTGCACTACTGTCTTAGCGATCTTCACCACCGGATAGGCATTATATTATTATTATTATTATTATTATTATTATTATTATTCCTCTAAATCACGACTAAAGATGTTATGTGTCGGCTGAATATAAAATCTACTCCAGGTTGCAACCAGCTACCTAAGGAGTAGATCTAGGGACTGTCGGTGCCTCTACAATACTTTGCGCAAAATGTGGGCTTTTCCAAATAAAGCGATTTCTTGCACTTCCCAGTCTTTTGAATCACCTGGGAGTTTAGACAAGTTCTTACACAAATTTTGCGGAACAAATCCCAGAGCTCCGATAACTATCGGGACGGCCTGTGCTTTTAGGCCCCACATTCGGCTGATCTCGATTTCCAAACTCTTGTATTTAAGACGTTTCTCTGCCTCCTTGGTAACGACGTTTTGATCGCAAGGTACAGCAACATCGACAAGTAAACACGATTTGTTCTCCAAATCCCGGATGACTATATCCGGTTTGTCTGCCGCTATCGTGCGATCAGTTTGAATTTGTTGGTCGTACAATATCGTACACAATCCAACAGACGTCACCGGTTTTGGTGAGTTTTCGTACCACTTGAAGCATGTGTTTGGAACTTCGAGTGCGGTACAGATCAGCCAGTGGAGGTAGCTACACACCCTGTCGTGTCTTGTCAAGTATTCGGTCGTGTTCTCAAAGCCTGATCTTGGGCAGCTATTACAAGTGCTGCTATTATTATTATTATTATTATTATTATTATTATTCCATTACATCACGACTAAAGATGTTATGAGTCGGCTGAATATAAAATCTACTCCAGGTTGCAACCAGCTACCTAAGGAGCAGATTCGGTGACTATCAGTGCCTCTACAATACTTTACGCAAAATGTGGGCTGTTCCAAATAAAGCAATTTCTTGCACTTCCCAGTCTTTTGAATTACCTGGGAGTTTAGACAAGTTCTTACTCAAATTTTGCGGAACAAATCCCAGAGCTCCGATAACTATCGGGACGACCTGTGCTTTTACGCCCCACATTCGGCTGATCTCGATTTCCAAACTCTTGTATTTAAGACGTTTCTCTGCCTCCTTGGTAACGACGTTTTGATCGCAAGGTACAGCAACATCGATAAGTAAACACGATTTTTTGGCCAAATCCCGGATAACTATATCCGGTTTGTTTGCCGCTATCGTGCGATCAGTTTGAATTTGTTGGTCGTACAAAATCGTACACAATCCAACAGACGTCACCGGTTTCGGTGAGTGTTCGTACCACTTGGGGCATGTGTTTGGAACTTCGAGGGCGGTACAGATCTGCCAGTGGAGGTAGCTACACACCCTGTCATGTCTTTTAAGGTATTCGGTCTTTGCTAGGATTGGACAAGCTGAGACAATATGATCAATGGTTTCTACTTGCTCCAGGCAAATGCGGCATTTGTCATCTTGGGAAATTTTGAGAACCGCTTTATCATAATGTCGTGTTCTCAAGGCCTGATCTTGGGCAGCTATTACAAGTGCTTCCGATTCTGGCTTCATCCTTCCCCTTTTAAGCCACATAAATGATTGATCTTTATTGATCTGCACCTTGTCCATTCTTTTTAGGTATTGACCGTGGAGTGGTTTGTCTCTCCACGATTTCTTTAACATTTTTTGTGTCTCACACTTCATGTTTAGCAGCATCAGAAGTTCAGTGTCTGTGTTATTCGACGTGTCTTGCCTAGTTTTCTTCGCAATGTTTCTTGCTACACTAACAATGCCTCTGTTTCCCATTCTTCGGTCAGATTTCATGACCTGCCTCATTAGAGGGTCGTCTTGATGGCTGACTACATACTTACCCAACCCGACTATTGCGTTGTGCCAGGAGGCCTCAATTTGTCTGAGGCCTCTTCCTCCTTCCTTACGTGACACATAAAGTCTATGTATATCAGCTCGAGGGTGGGAAACATGATGCATTGTTAGCAGTTTTCTGGTTTTTCGATCCATGGTGCGAATTTCTTGCTCAGTCCAGTCCACTAGTCCAAAACTGTATTCGGCTACAGGTACCGCCAAACTACCTATTGCAGATATTTTATTCCTGGAATTCAGAGCGGACTGCAGGACCAGTCTCACTCTCCTATAATACTCCCTACGAATTCTCTCTTTCATTCTGTCATTCGAGATGGTTTCACATTCTTCAATGCCCAGATATTTGTAAGTTTTACCTGGCTCAAGATCTTGAATCACAGTGTGCGTATCAATTTCAATGTTCTCAGACGTTGTGAGTTTCCCTCTTTTTAAATTGATTTTTGCACACTTGTCAAGACCAAACTTCATGCAGATGTCATTGCTAAAGTCATTCACGACAGACAGCATTTGGGAGAGAATCGCTTCATTCTTGGCAAACACTTTCAGATCATCCATGTAAAACAAATGTGATACTGGCCTTTCATCACCATGGAGCTTAAAACCAAAGTCAGCTTGCGACAACTGTCTCGATAGTGGGATCAAACTAATGCAAAATTATTGAATTGAAAATTATTGATCTCCTTGAAAAATACCCCTGTTAATCTGAATACTTCTGGTTTCTACTGCTTCCTTTCCGCTGTGTATTAGTAACCTGGTACTCCACGACTTCATACTAGCTTTGCAAAATTCAATAAGTCTAGGATGAAATCGATAGATCTCCAGGGTCTTCAAAATCCAATCGTGTGGTACACTATCAAAGGCCTTTTGGTAGTCAATCCAAGCCATGCTCAAATTACGTTTGCGTTTCTTTACATCATTCAAGATGACTTTATTCAGTAGCAAGATTTCCTTACACCCATAAGAGCCTTTACGACATCCTTTTTGTTCAGCTGGCATTAGATGATTCTTATCTAGATGTCTATACATTTTGTCAGCTATGGCTGAAGTTATAACTTTGTACAGCACTGGCAGACAAGTAATTGGCCTGTAGTTCTTCGCCAAAGAGCTGTGTCCCGCTTTGGGTAGCAAATACGTGATGCCGCGTGTGAGCCATTCCGGGATTTCCTTTGGGTTTTCAAAAATTTTATTAACAGCCTTTGCTAGATGAGAATGTATTGCTGTTAATTTCTTAATCCAATAAATCTGGATCTTATCAATCCCGGGGGACTTCCAGTTTCCCATGTTCTTAATTGCTTGGAAGAGGTCCTCTTCCGAGAATTGGTGAACATCTTCCACTGTTTCTACAAGTTCATCGGCAGCATCAACTTCAGATTGAAGCCAAGATGCGTCTTTGTTGTAGGATCTGCTCTCTTCCCAGATTCCTGCCCAAAATGCTTCGACGTCATCTTTTGAAGGAGTAACAGCTTTGCCATTCGGTTTTTGAGTCAGATTGCGATAGAATCTCTTCGCGTCTGTTTCAAACAACCGGTTCTGTACACGGAAATCTATTCTACGTTTGTACCTTCTTATTCGTTGAGCCCATGCTTGAATTTTCTCTTTTAGCTTCTCAACTACCATTAGCCTGCTGGTGTCATTTTCAATTTGGTATTTTTGTTCAACATTGAATATTTTTCGTTGAACTTTAGAGGTGTGCGTTGATTTAGAAGATGCCTCAGCTAAGAATGATATTTCACGCCGGGTGTCGGCTATCCGTTTCATAATTCTGTTCATCCATGGGGGTACAGAGCTGTTTACTCTGTTTTGGTGTCGGCCGTCGGTGTTCTTGGCTGGCCCCAAAATTATCTGAGATACTAGATATCCAGTTGCATATATGATGTGATTGATTTCAGTAATATCTAGATCTCTGCCTGGGGTCTCCACCACCTCATTTAAGACAGAATTCACTGTTTCTATCACTCTTTTGGCTTTGGCATTTTCGTATATTCTCCTCAACGGTTCGCGAGATTCAAACGGAAGTTGACTAACTCTTTCTATCTCGCGCCGAAGGAGATTTCGCATCATGTCCTTATTGTGTAATTCATTGCCAGATGAGTTTTCACCACTGACGTGTGTTTCACTGGAAAGCGATGAACCTTCCACGGGATCATCATTTTCAAGTTCTACATGTTCGTCATGTGGATTGTTCGAGCGAAATACATACTCCGCATTTCTCTCAATGTCAGCAAGTTGTTCTGCTGTGAATTTTCCACTGCTGAGTATGTATCGTCGTTGACTGGCAAGCTTCTTTGAGTCTAGGGTAGGTCTGATATCTGGGTTCCGCTCTCTCCATACCTTGAAGACTTCTATTTCTGAGCCCCCATTTTTCGCTTTTGCATAGTAAAAGCACCACATCACCTCCTTTAATTCATCCCGGGTCCATCTCTGACGATGGCTTCGAGCTACTGCCGGCTCTGGGTCCCTGGGACTAGCATCCGTGGGATGGCCAGACGTCGACAAGGTGACATTAGCTCGGTTTCTGAGCAGGTATGGGACATTGGTAGAACAAGGCACGTTAAGATTCATTACATTGCTTGTTCTATCCATTTTGCTCATTGGTTTGAATTGAGGATTCGCAGGATGCAAGTTCGAGTTCACAGATCACACTTAACCCTCGAGTTGTTTCCTGCCATCCGTTACTGCGACCCACAGTGGCCTCGGGGCATCCCCCCGCAGGGCCCAGCAAGGGGTCCCTCCGATCGCCAGTCGGCATTACTAAACCCTACGGGATTTTCACTGACTGCTGAAGGCAGCCTCCTTCGCTGGCTAATGCAAGGTTCGGGCCTCCACTCTAATCAGTGGCCTGGTGTGCCAACCCAGTTTCTCTCCTGTACCCTCTATGGGCCGACAACAGGAAGTCCAAAGGTTCATGACCCTTCCCTCTCTACTTACTTCCCACTCTCCTCAAAATGGAGTACTTCTTCGTCTGACCCCTCACCTTCAACCTATTCAGCAAGGGAGGCCCTACCGGTAGCTAGGCTACCACTGACATAGCTTTAAGGCTCATGGGGGTACTCAAGCTCCACCACCAACTCCAAGGTCGTGTACTCCCTAGGTGGAGTTATTATTATTATTATTATTATTATTATTATTATTATTTAGTAGTAATACCAGTGACAGCGAGTCAACTTTCGGCATGTGAGTTCGCGTGCTTTGGAAGCGCAAGGAGCGTACGGTGGCGGTCGAGCGCGGGCCGCCGTGCGCCGAGGCGTGCGCTCGCAGTGGTCGGGCGCCCGGCGCACGCGCGCCGCGCGGGGCCGCGGCCTGAAAGGACAACGAGGCGCGGCGCGGCGGATGTCGTAACTTACTCGGCGCGGCGCGGCGCTCGCTCGCGTTGTGCGGACAAGTTTATCTTCCCACGTGAGTGTCGTGGCGAGTGCCTTCCTCTGATCGTTTCATTTTCACACGCGCTGTTTTACGACATGTTGCCGCTGGGTGCGGAATATTAAAGTGTCATTGCGTCGCGTCCGAATTGAGAGATATGCAAATTGAATGTAATACAGTAATTCCTCGACATCCGCGGATTTGCTATTCGCGAGATCCGAACATTCGCGATTAGAGAAACGCTACCGATTTTAGCGTTCGCGACTTCAACATTCGCGAGTGCGTCTTTTGGTCGTACTACATTTTCTTTGAAAGCGAGCATATTTCATTTCCGTTATCATCATCATCGTCATCTGGGAAACGAACTCGGCAGACCTCGGAGCTCGAATTATAACTTTCTGAAAAAATTACACAGATGAAATGTCAATTCATATTTATAGAATAACACAATTGTAAAATAATTCAATTCAGTTGCGTCAAATTGGAGGTAAGGGTTTGGGCCAAATGAACAGAGAAGCCATTCAGGATCTGTGCAATTCTCATTATAATTCTCACTGTAGAGGAGCTTCGGGAAATCATCAGTGAAAGAAACCTCCTCGACGGTAATGATGAAGTAACGGAAGCGAAATTGCGTCCAGGAGCAACTTCAACGTCAAAACTGTTCAATGGCGTTCTAAAATCAACAGGCTCTGGTGGAACTGACATTCCAATGTGATCCAAACATGGAAATAACTTCGAAATTTAAGAGAAAATAGAAGCAGGAACTCTTCCATATTTGGATATTAGAACAGAGAGAAAGATGATGAAACAAACAAATTAGCACATGCTATATGCAATAATTTTCAACTTTGAAATAAGTTTCAGACATTATTTTATTTCATTTTGGAATGTTAATTGAGAATTCTGTTTGTAGTCCCGCTAAATCAGTTCTACTGTTATTGACTGTCAGATTTTCTCTTTCTTTTTTAAACAGTTTTTCTATATCCAGGAACGTAACCCACCTTCCTTCATTAAAATACAGACTTAACATTCGCGGATTTAACATTCGCGAGGTGTTTTGGGAATCTAACTCTCGCGAATGTTGAGGGATTTCTTTATAACAGAGATTGTTTTAAAAATAGGGGGCATAATTTCGGGTATGTATCCTCCGTATATAGACAAACAAAATAGTTCATTAAAAAATGTGTCCGGAAATGTTTAAT
This sequence comes from Acheta domesticus, assembly GCA_031308135.1. NCBI lineage: Eukaryota > Metazoa > Arthropoda > Insecta > Orthoptera > Gryllidae > Acheta > Acheta domesticus. Next base: position 172,316,225 of record JAHLJT010009436.1, on the reverse strand, counting down.
TTCCCATTATGATCTTCACAACAATGAAATGCACCGGTTCGCTTTTTCTTCCGCAGTTAATTGCCATGAAAGGAGACACTAACAGGACACCATGACAGTTCATTCCGAGGCGAAGGTAACATTCAGTGGAATCCCTTCGGAATCGAATTGTAGCTTCTTGCGAGGACATACGCAATACTCCTGGAGTTTGGGATCGTGTTCATAGGTCAATCAGGGGCAGAGGCGGGATTCGGGGGGGGGCAAGGGGGGGCAACTGCCCCCCCAATGTTGGGACATATTTTAAAAAATATATTTAGACATTGCATTCAAGTTTATGTAAAAAAAGATTTACTTTTTTCTGTATTTTCAGAAGAATTTTAATAATAATTAAGGGAATAATAATTTTATTAAGCTAAGATAATACCATACTGCTTAAAAAAATTGACAAACTTTAGTTCAATATTATAAAACGCGCGGGATAATGTTCAGCGTTACTGTGAATATCCCGTATTAAAAAAAATCCTTCAATTGTATTTTACTTTTAAATGATATTTACTTAGAAATTAAACAATTTCATGCGTAAAATCATGGTAGGTTTGACATCTTGTACTTCCTACTCAGTTTCGAACTTACGCGAAAGAGAGAACGAAGTCTCTGTTCTTTCGGAGCCCTCAACGCATCCACAGTACGTGTCCTTTCGGCACTGTAGATCAGTGGGGTCAGTGGCGGGCTTTCTCACGCCACGACACTTTCGCTTTCTCACACACACACACACACACACACACACACACACACACACACACACACACACACACACACACACCACATAAATCAGCTCAGCTTATCGGAATGACCAACCTCACAGGCGCTGAAAGAGATATCAGGAAACAGTGGGCGGCTTGCGGTACGATATATTATAATCGGTACTATTCACACGTAATTCGTTTAATTCACACTTGTGATGAGAAATGTCTTGTAAATGGCGTGGAAAGTTGATTCTTAGGATTTTTCTTATAGACCAAAATAAATACTCTATTATTAATAATTAAGAAAATTAAAAATTTCTTAACGACAGCCGTGAGTGACAGGGACAAAAGAGAGAAAAATAAATCAGTCGTTAATTATAATAAGCCTGTTGTCCACCCATTTGGTTCTCTCATTTTTAAATTGTTTTTGGGGCCTATGAAATAAATGTTTGTCCAACATGAATGCGGACCACTGTCCTAGTCCTCAGTCAGAGGGCATTCAGTATAGGTGACGATGACATCTCTGCGACGTCATAAGAATAAAAGCTCAGTTGAGTTCTTGCAGTACTGGCGAACGCACGAGCTTTTATTATAGTGAAACGAGCCAGATCAAGAAAGTAAGAAGATTTCAGCTCTTGTATCTGACAGGTGAGAAATTAATGTTTGTTCATCGCGTTTAGTTCAAATTAGAATTTAATCAATAGCTGATGAATAATACAAGTGTTATTGTTTACTGAAGGAAATGTGACTTTACCAGACGACAATCTCATAGAAACTTTGTTCTCCTAGAAGTTATAGCAAAATAGCAAACTTCGGTGGCCATTGACTCACGTTATTTTAGCATCCCCTGGGTAATCGAGAGAATAACATCTCTTCTTTAATGACGACAGAGGAGTGTCAAATAATACGTTAATCTGCTTTGCAGCATACCCAGGAAAAATGATCACACTAGGCCACTGATAATAACTTCCCTTCTCTGTTATTATAAATGGGAATCTGTTGTTTTAATCTAATGTCGGTTGTATTATTATAACAAAAAGGTTTTTATAACAAAAAAGTTTTTGGGTTCTTTTTTGGACAAAAGAGCAACTTTTACTACGATAATTTAAAAGAAGGTTTGTTATTGCTATGAATCGTTAAAGTTCGTGCATGGTAAAGTTCCGCAAACTGACAGTTTTGTCCACTTTCCAGAATGTCGAATGTTTTTATCTCGTCGATTTAACATTGCGTAGCTAATATTTATGTACTTCAATGCACGCAATTTGCAGTGGCGTAGCGTGACTCACACGTTTGGGGATGCTCAACAATAACACACAAAATGTCACTATCAACTACTTCGTCTAACAGACGAACGCAACACGAGGCAGATACACTTTAACTAATTACTTCCACGATCTCGATTGCTTACGACGGTGTAGGCGCTTCCCACAAAATCCTCACAGCAGTCAGGGCTGCCGATGTCTTGAAAGCAAATTATACAATGGCTCAGCTTTAATTCTTATACGCGAATGGCAATAAGACCATTTGTTAATTTATACATTGCAGACTTAAATAATATGTAATCTATTAAAGAGATAATACAATTTCTTGGATATTAATTAAGAAATAGTAGTCAGGCACTATTTCTACAGTTTGTACCCATGACCAAGCGGGGACTCCCGAGTGAGAGAGAGAAAGATAATTTACTGAACGCCTGAAGTGTGCTGCGCTCTCGTGCACAAACGAGCTTCTTTCCGCAGTAGACGCTAGCGTAAAGCAGTCGGGTTTCTCTGGGCCAGGGGTGAAGAGGGGAGAGGGGGACCTCGCCATCTGCGCATGCGTCATTGCTCGTCGCAATCTGGCGGCAGACGCTGAAGTATTTTAGCATCCAAGCAATCAGGGGCCAGCTTCAACAGCCCGCCGAATTCAATCATAGGAAATCAATTTTAAATTAATACAAAACGTGTTTCGCTCAACAGACCACTTGTAAGATTATCAATACAGTATTTAAGGTTCTTATATACGGGGATGCTCAGCATCTCAGCGTCCCCTGACGCTACGCCACTGGCAATTTGTATGTCATTAAAACTGTAAATTTTAATTACAATTCAAATACTTCAATCATTTAATTCTAATACTTAACACTGATCATTATTTGTAAAGAAAATTATTTGATCGTCACTTTCCTCAAATAATTTAATTTCAATATTCAATTTTATACTTAACATGTGAAAAATTGCTACATTCATGTAATTATTTTATTCAGAAACAAGAACAAAATAGTGAAAGCAAAATTTTTACATATGTTTTGTCAAAAAATATATTAATGTGTAAAGTTTAAGTGTACCGTCACACAAAATTTGACATTAATAATTATGTATCTTTATTCAATTCTAATATCTAGACCGCGGGATTTCATGGAATTGCATGTCTGTTTTTTGTTATTTGATAACTGTGACGTTATGGTAACTGTGAAGATGAAATGATATGGTGATGATAGGGGGTGAAAGGACGAATAGAAATGCAACCATGCCCAAGGCGGGAGTCGAACCCGCGATCCTTCGGTGCGAGATCGCTAAGAACTACCGGCGTATATTACAGGTTTTTGTCTAGAAGTGGGTCGAAGTCAGTTATTTTTGTGTATTTCTCTTTCGAAAGAAACGTGAATTGGGTCAAGACAATACCAACATAATATGTCCGATAATATTCTGATAAAATTGTTTTCTTTTCAATCGATTTACTTCCTGTAACATTATTCGTGCACATGAACGTAGTGAATGGGCTGAATAATACGGCGTCTTGTAAGATGGCCATTTGTTCTCTCGCTTAATATATTTTCGTTTATTAAAATGGAATATATTTACTTTTATTAAACGCCTTTTGTAGTACACTGTAAATCAGGGTTCATCAAAAAGACGAGTCGAGAGCAAAGGGCCGTCGGCATTGCCGACTCGGCAAGAGCCGGATCTCCGTCAAGCTGCAACCCCCACTTGTCAGAAATTCAAAATTAACTAGCCTATAATTTTGAACTATGTACTAATTTTGTACCAAAATAAAAAAATTGTACTCAACTATAAGCCAATAAAAAACGACATTCAAAAGTGGGGGTGCTAGCTTGACGTCAACCTACAACCCCCAATTTTCAGAAATTCAACATCACGTAACCCATTGTTGTCTACTAATTATGTACTAATTTTGTACCACAATTAAAAATTTTGTACTCACCTATAACCAATTTAAAAACGGCTGAAAAATATACACTTTTTGCACATACTGACGAATTTTTTAAATCCCCTTGGAGTCACACTTCGAAGTTGAAATGTATCCAGCGGTTTGCTACTATAGTGACCTTTCAGGAGTATTTGTTTCAAAATTTTATCTGGTTCCCCAAACTCAGATAATGCACTCAAAAAACAGAACAAAAATTGCGTGTGGCATGAAACAAAAGTGCCTGCCAAGCCACCCACACTAGTCACAAATTCAAATCCAACTAGCCAATTATTAACTTCTATTTGTCTACTAATTTTGTACCACAATAAATAATTTTGTACTCCGTGCGTCTGTCCGTCTGTGAACACTGCTAGCACCTAAACCATACGTACGATTTCTTCCAAAATGGATATTCCCCGGTCGATCTGATTCTAGTCGAAACTTTGAGATTTTGAAAACGATTCTTCAAAATTTGGAGGTACTTTATATGAAGTCCCCCGGGGATTTTCAAAATTTTCTCAAAAAGGGCTCCAATTTTTTTCTTTAAATTTCTTGTATGAATAGAGTAAAATACACTTATTAACATGGCATAGGTCCGATTCTCACGGATAACTCTGAATTTTCGAAAATTGTGAAAGTTTGAATTGTTTTCGGCGTCTTTCTCCAACTACAAAATTGAAGATGAAGATTTTTCTGCAAATAAAATTTGTTCTGCATATTGAGTTCTTTCATAAAGGTCATGTAAATGTTTTTCAAAATTTTAGTAGCTTTTGTGCCTGCAATATGTGCACTTTTAAAAAATTACAAAAACAAGATTTTCTCAAAAACGGGTCCAATTTTTTTCTTTGGGGATCGTGGTAAATATTCTCTATCAGATGACATAAAAGCCATATTGCTCTATAGGTTGGTTTTTCCAAAAAATACAAAAATGTAAATTTTTTCACATGTTTCTCACGTCGATAATATTTACATTATCGGCGATTTTTTCACATTATTATATTTACGAGTACATGTGCTTTAAATAATGTTAAGTAAAGTTTATCGAAAACAACCGTTTTCTGTGAAAGTAGCTCAAAATTTCGCATTTTCAGAAACACTCAAACGCCATTTTCTCATAAATGGCTGCAAATTTTTCTTGAAACTTTTGTAACGGATAGTGATAATTACACTCTTCAGTATGGCGTAAAGTTTATTTTGAGTTTTTTTGTTTTTTCAAAAATTACATAATTGTAATTTTTTTGAAAAATCTCTCATATCTTTAATATGCACATTACCAGCAATTTGTAAAGATTATTATATTTGTGAGTGTATGTGCTTCAAATAACTTCAAATAAAGTATTTTGAAAACTCAAAAATTGTCTGCGAAAATGAACTTCAAATTTCGCAAATTTAGTAGTGCTAAAACGCCATTTTCTCTTAAACGGCACATAATTTTTAAAAGAAAATTGCTATTTATGACTAGGTTTTTGTGTTCTTTAATATTCTAAAATTAATGTTTTCATTCTACCAATAGGAAAGACAAAAAATTAAGAAAATCAAAAAAATGTACTTTTGGCGGTGATAGATGGTAGATGGCAAGAAAGAGTATGTGGCAAATCCGAATAGCTAGCGACGACCCAAGGAAATAGAAAACTAATACGGGAAAGTCTGTGCCATTCTGTAGCACCAATAGTTCCTTTTCATGGCCCGGCAATTAATTTTTTTCCGCCGAAAATTGGCCATTTTTTCGCGCAGCATTACATAACTTTCCCTATACTACGTATATCACTCCGTGTATACGTACGTATACGGGAAAGTAAAAATGTATCGTTGAATTAACAGTTCGGACCGTTCAAGTAACAATGCGGAATCTCACCGCTGTGTGAAACTAATATAATTAATAACATTCAGTAATAATTAACAAAATTAAAAGCAATGTGTATAATTGCAGCACAATTAATTAACTTAAAGCATGTAAACGAATATTTTGATATTTATAATAGCGCCCAAATTTGCCCCCCCAATAAAAGATCCGAAATCCCGCCCCTGATCAGGGGGGTGAGGTCTGTATTCAAGCAGGAGGTGGACAGTTTGAATATCTATAATGCCATCGATATTTGGAAAAAAGAACGTTCCGGTGAATTTCCGCATTGTGAAGGCCATAACTCGCAAAACAATTATTTCGGGAATAATTGTTAATGATAATGAATAATTATGATTGTCTACATCTGGGGAATACATACCTGACATTATGCCCTCTATTTTTGAAACATCCAGTATATATCACCAATTATCAATTATGTACGATCAAACTTAAATGTTGCGTTTGGTTACCTTTTAGAAAAGCTGAAATGCAACTGCAACAACAAAATCGAGTTTTTTATGCGCGCACGTGAAAATCGTTTCTTGCATTTAATAGTTAAATTGTAAATAAAAAATGCTAAGTATAGCGTACTTAAAGCATTCTTATATGCAATGTAAAAAGCAAAATTAGAGCAGATTTCCGCCACCCTTATTCTCGATACCTCCGTGGAGAGGTCACCTGTACTAAAGGCGATTTGTCTCCAGATCGAAAACGATTGGGATGTGAGGTCTCGCCGTATTTATGTTCCACCTCCTCCAGTGTGCGTCCCGGATCCCATAAACGTATTTCGCAAGCTGCCCGTGCGCCCTCGCACTCGAACGCTCGTAATTTGCCCGCGGCCACGGGGGGCGCGCATGGCGCTTGGAGCTCCTCACGTGATTGAGGGCGATTTAACCTTCCAGCGGGCGCGCTGTCGTAAATTTTACGACAATACCAGATTTTTTGGTTTTGCTGTCAAATCATTGTTGTCAAAGATTTCTACGTTCTTGGTATTCCTTGCAGGTATCTTTAGTGAGGCATTCCTGCAGCCACTGTTTAGTTTGCATGCTATATTCAGTTTTCGTAACTCTCTATTCGCGATAAGTGCATAGTGACGTAAACTTTACGCTGCGCGCCGGCTGTTGTTCTAAAATATTGTATAATAATTTGGCCTAATCGAAATTTTCTGTAAAATGTCCATATAAAGAATTCATGTGAACGAAAATCAGAATATTCTTCAAGAGCTGTCTGATCGGAGGAAGATCATGAATTGGATAGTGAGAGTGACAGTAAACGAATGTTGAAAATGTAGACGAGCATCAAAACGATATTGGATCGGAACAAGATCTTTTTGATACTAAATACGAACGTTTATCAAAGGATATGTTTTTTGGTAGTAAATATCAGTCTTAGATATTATAATGCGACATAAAATTCCATTGTTCTACTATTTCTTTGATTTTTTCAAGAGTCATTGAACGTCGTAAAATTCATCACACGCACCTGCTGGTGTGAACATTTTACGCGTGCCCGCTGGAAGGTTAAACACGCGCTGCTCCGCCGACTTCGCGCTCGCTCCCCGCGCCGCCCACGTGACCCAGGCGCCGGGGAGCGCCCCGCCGCAGAGGGGCTGGCGACGCGAGTGGCAGCCGGCGCCAGGGGGAAGGACGAAATCACGGCCACGTCGATAGCATACGTACATCAACAGCAAGTCTCCCTCCAATTTGGAGAGAGCGCTTATCAAATACCTTTTTAGTTCCTTCAGGAGGTTGTGGAAAATAATTGCACACGTTTACGAATCATGAAAAAATAGATCTGCTCGAAGAATCTAATAGTGCCTAAAAAGTCCTAAAAGAGCGGCTGATGGCTATTTTAATATGTTTTTAATTTTACAGAAAATAAACATTTTTATGTCTAATTTCTCTCTTTAAATAAGAACACATAAATTAAGCATTTCATGTGATAAAAATAAGGAGATCCTTTGATGGGAATACCTTATCTGTTTGGAAGAACAATGTAGATTTATTTACTTATTGATTCATTCCAGATCTTAAATTTTATCGCAAGCATAAAAAATGTACTGAACATACAAAACATTTTTGTGTCATCAGTTCTGTCCTTGTATTATTTAACAATTAATTATTCTACGTGTAAAATGTAATAAAAGTGTTTGAATATTTTATGCAACGATGTGCGAATAAATTCTCATCTGTACATTTGCAGTTGGCGAGGAAGCGGGCGGCCGAAGGCGCGTGTTTCTGGTGCGCGGAGGGGGAAGCCGGTGTGGGAGAGTGGAGGCTGGGCATCGAGAAAGAGAGAGAGAGAGAGAGAGAGAGAGAGGGAGAGGGAGGGAGAGAGAGAGAGAGAGAGAGAGGGCAGAGCACCCTGGGCCGGGGGAGCATCTAAATCGCTCACCGTCAGATGGAGGACACTCCGTAGGGGAAGCGCAGAATTCGCATCCTCTGATCTCTCGGCCACAGCTCTTTGCGCCGGCGAAAGGAAGATGAGGGCGTGAGACGGGAAGAGCAGTTAGGACACGTCAACTTCCTAGGTCATTGGACCTGTAAGTGTAGTCAGAGGGGTATCCAGGAATTCAGACGCCCATGGCAAGTGTAGAATTTGCGCCCATGTCAGGTTACTTCAAAATAGGGTTGTTGTTTGTTGTATCGGGTACTCTATTAGCCTGGTCCCTGGTGAGCGGCGCCCATGTCACGTGCCATGTTTGCGATACCGTAGATACGCCTTTGAGTGTAGTGCATGTTTTTATAGCGGGAAGTGGCTGTGATCTTCCCCCACTTGATGGTGAGCACCGACTTTCCCGTCGTCTTTCAAGGTTCTTCCCCAACCATGTATCTCCCATCAGCGTGGTTCCGTTCCAGCCGAGACAAGCCCTAATCTCCCGACAAGTGTGGTAGCGTAGTGCTTGTGAGTTTGTGTGTGTGTGTAAGTAACGGGTGAGGAAAGGACAAGGAAAAGGAAGACAAGATCGCTCGCGGATCGTGGCCCGTTTTTTAGGGCACTGCTCCGGCATTCGCCTGGTGCTGACTGGAGAAACCACGGAAAACTACCGATCACAGCAGCAGGCGGCCAAAATTCCCGTCCAGAGAGCGGCTGAATTCGACCTAGCTGACAAGCTAGTGTCGACATTCCTGCCACTGTCGGCATTCGAAACCTAGGACCTCCCAGCCAGAGACCCTGCAGTGATATCAGTTGATGCTCTGAGCCTCCTTTGCTGGCAAATCCGAAAGAGACATGAGAGAGGCAAGAATGTAAAAGGTGTAACGCCCAAACATTTGGGAAGCTCGCATACCTTGCATGGACAGATATTAGATGCAATGCTACCTGTAAGAGGATTCAATTCTGACATCCCCGTTCATATTGTGTATGTATGTGTCGGTAAATCAAATTTACCTTTCCTTCTTTATTAATCCGATCACCTACACCCCTTTACTGAGAATTCGAAGAGGTTACTATGCTGTCATCGTATTCGCGTATACGAATTGGAGTTTGAAATCACTTTTCTAGCTGATTCCGCAACAATAGATAAACATTCATTTAAACATAAAATTCACATTTTCCAAAATGTTTCTTCTTCGATTCTATGAATAAAACAAAACAATCTGGAAGGAATTAAATTGTACAAAATAAATAAATAATGCAAAATGATGTTTCGTTTGATAAGTATGTTTTGATCGTTTGTAAATTACATAGATGACAAAAAATATTCCTCAGTACTAATTACATCTCAGATGAAAATGTAATGATTAGAACTTAAAGAAGAAAAGTTCGTCCTCCAAAATAGAGACCTCTAACGCATGCCTGCCTGTTTCCATAAAATATTTGAATTTGATAAAAAATGAGCGTCGCGTGCCTGATGGCCCTTATTACCGCGCGCACAAAACGCTGCATCCGTCGTCCACTTCCCAGGGATTTGTGGGAAATCAAAGAGCTCCAGAATATCGTGACCGGAACCCCACCCCTGATACCGTACGCAAGACACGTGGCAGGGTAACGTGCCGCCCACTAGCCCCTTCGCCCGCACGCTAAGCCTAAATCAATACGCCAGATACGAAAAAATGTTGCGCCACACGCCTGGGAGAGGCGGGCGTGACGGCGGGAAAGGCGGTGACGTCAGGGGGATTGGTGCTGCTGAGGAAGGTGAGGTGGGCGTGGGGGTGGAGGTAGTAGTGGAGAGGTAAGGGTTAGAATTGCGATGGGAATGAGGTATGCGTTAGGAATGGTCACTGTAGAAGGGATAGTGGTACGTACCACAAGTGGGTGGGTTGCAGTTGTGGCGGTGAAAGCTGATTCAGCAGTGGCAGGTGTGACAATGGCGGCAATGTTAAAGGCGGCAACGATGGTAGAAATGATGGAGACGGTGGCGTCGGTAGAAGCAATGGTGGTGGTGGTGGTGGTGGTGGTGGTGGTGGTGGGGGATGTGGTGGTGCGGGTAACAGCGGTGGTAGCGGCGATGCTAGAGGCGGGATTCAGGGGGGTGGGGAGCAAGAGGAGGCAACTGCCCCCCCCCCCAATCTTGGGACAATTTTTTTGAAAATATATTTAATGGGCATTTGATTTCGCGCATTTTTAAATTTATGAAAGATATACCTCTTTTTTTTGTTGGTTTTCTGAGAAATTTAACTGGTGATGCTAAAACAGCACGTATTTTCTCGCCAGTACTTCCATGCAATATTTCACGAAAAATACTCAAAATTTCGAAAAACTGTACATGACCTTCAAAATCTATCTTTAAGGAACAGATTTCATTAAAAGAAAAATCTCTTATCTTTAATACTTTACTCGTAATAGTAGGAAGACGCCGAAAAAAATTTCCAACTTTAGGAATTTTCGACAAAATCAGGGTTTTTAATGAACATGAGACCTACATCATTTTCTTATTCGCCCTTCACACTATCCAATAACAAAGTTGAATCAAAAGTGTTGGGGCCAATTTTTTACTTTCTCGCATTACGAAGAAACTTCGTAAGAAAAAGTTGTGTAATCATGCGGGCGAAAAACGGCGAATTTTCGCCAGAAAAACTCTTACGTTTACGAGGAAGTCCGGAATGGCAGGGAAATCCAAAAGGGGAAGAAACTGACGAGAGAAACACGATTCAAAATGTGAAATGACAGAACTATTGCGTACTAGATCCCTCTTCCTTGAAATGAAATATAAATTGCGATATTAGACTAAGCAATTTTATGACATGATGTTTGAGAAAATATGTGACTAAAAACGAACTCGTGTGAGACTACATTGCATGACTTTTTGCTAATAAAAAGTTAACTGACCAGAGCGAATTACACCATCAAAAATGTTTTGTGTTTATTATTGTGGAAATTTTGTAAACGATGTGAATTAATGCCCAGGATAATAACAGGTTAATTAAACAAAGTATTTGGCCACTACTAACAAATTTGTTTGCTGACACTTAGTATAAACAAGCATCAATCCACGCAATTCAGACAGTACAATCAGTGACATCTATCAACGACGGTTCTTTGACACGTCGGTTGAATGATTGATTGATTGATGTTTCCGGGCGCGTCAACTACTTAGGTCATTTGTCCCGTAAGTGTAGTGCGTGTTTTTCTCGGGAGGTGGGGATGATCTTTTCCCCGTTGGATGGCGAGATCTGGCGCCGACTTACCGTCGACTAGCGGGGTTTTCCCCTCAACCAGGGTATCTCCCACCAGCGGGGCACCGCCCCAGCCGGGACAAGCTGTTAGCCCCCGACCGATCTCTTGGCATGTGTGGTTGTGTAGTGCATGTTAGTGTAAGTGTGTGTGTGTGTGTGTAAGAGGAGAGGATAGGACAAGGAAGAGGAAGGAAAGATCGCGCGCGGTCCGTGGCCCGTTTGTTAGGGTACTCCTCCGGCATTCGCCTGGTGTTGATCGTAGAAACCACGGAAAACTACCGATCAGAGCAGCCGGCCGGTAGAATTCTCCTCCAGACAGCGACTGAATTCGACCTAGCTGACAAGCTAGTGTCGAAAATCCTACCGCCGTCGGGTCTGGAACCTAGGACCTCTCGGTCAGAGGGACTGCAGTGACATCAGGTTGATGCACTGAGCCATCTCTCCCGGTTTGACACGTCGGAAAATGCAGAGGAGCTGGGGTGGGATTGGGGGAGTGGAGAGTGGCCGAGACACCAAGCACTGTGCGGCGGAAATGAAGATATGTGTCGCGGATGGCTAAGCGACGACGCGTAGTGGTGTGGATGGCAAGACGCAGGTGCAGGTATCACCGCTATAACACGAAGTATTCTGAAAATGTGTCTGGAAGAGGTGGGAAGTAAACTTTTGGCGTGCGCTCTCGCTGTCTGCCAAGATAACAAAACAAAGAGTGGCAAATGAGGAGCTGAAGAGGGAAAGAAATGCGAGAAAAAAAATGGCGCGAAAAATGTTCAAAGAAAATATCAGAGGTCGTCCAAAAACTACGCAACGCTAAGAGGGAAGAAGGAGGTTTGAGGTTGCGTTACGCTGCGATACTTGGGGGAAGTGGGGTGTTCAGTAGAACGTAACATCAATATTTTTTTAATTTTCAACAGTTCCTGAAACAACTATTTTTTCTGTCTTACAACAAAACATGAAAATATTAACTAATTACTTAAAAAAATTTTAATTTCTATGTGTACATTTTTACAGGAAATGGAAATATTTTTCATCATTTTTTTGTTGAATCTAAGATTATGAAGAAAATATTAGAAACTGATTTACGGTAATCTAATTAAATTGGTGCAGTAGACTGTCGCCCATGCGTCATCCACGACGTTGGGAGCACGGCTTCTTGTCACTAATGTTCATGTCTATGCATCCTTCCTTCACACAACACTTTCTAGTCTTATTGCTAGGTGAAGTCAGCATCGCCAATTAATTCTGACTTTATTTACACCAGGGAACATTTTTTTTCATACCTCTAGATTAAACTAGGTGATTTCAAAGGAAACGATCACGCTGATTTCGAAAAGTCATAATAAAAAGTTTCTATCACGTAAAGTTCAAAAGATAAGAACATATTTAGTATTTAAAATAACAAAATCCTATACTAATTTACGCATTGTTGCTCGGGTTATATTACTACAAAATTTTATGAGCATCTTCATATCAGGTAATAAGTTAAAAAGGGAATCTGCATATTCGTGCAATAAAGTGATGGGCTGGTATTCTACACAACATTGGTAGAGTAAATGACAATGATTTGAGTTATCTATAAAACCACAACCTAAGGTTCGTTACACAGGTGGCACAACACTGGTGAGCAGCCCATGTTTTGCCCTGATAACAAACACGACAGCCGAAGTATAAATAAAACGCAAGATTTGTAATTTCATATATTTTTCCTTCGAGGTTTGGGTGTAAATCTTCCATGAACGTAATAGAAGTTGTGGCGTTGATTCGCACATTTTCGATGTGAAATGACGATTTTCACATAATCGAACCGACTCAATTCTACAGATGATGAGGGAATTTCACTTTATAAAAAACACTGAACAGTAATGTATTAATGTATTTGACACACGCGCAAACCAGACACTAACTTCACTAGCACCTGTGGGTACAGTTCCGCATGACACTGACTGACTCAGAATCTGCCACCCCAACAAATAATTCCTTTCGTTAAATAATTCCTTTCGATGACTGATGCACAGTATGGAATATTACTGTGCACCACCCTTGTTTTGGGAACATCCAATAAGATCACTAAGACCTATACGTAATAAAACGCGACGATCAGACGCGAGAATAAAGACGGCAATCTTCGAAAACAGAAGGTAAGAAAAAACACGAAATCAAAATTTTGTTGATATCTCATGAAAGTAGCATAGATGAACTGAACAAATATTTTATTTTAAAAAAAAATTTTTGCGTCTTGATTCTACATTTCATACAGGTGCAATTTAAATGTATTTGCATTAATAACAAAATACGGTATGACACAAACATAGGGTATATTTAAAAACAGTGACGTGATATGACGTTTTTGTTGTGATATTCGTAATCTACGTATAAAATTGAGTATGTTGCGCAATCTACCTTAATGGGATAAAAATCGCGGTTCCTAGTGTTATCATATATTTTAAAACATAGCACAAAACTAATACAAATTGTTTATACCGTCATATCATTTATTATCACTTCTTGTAAATGAGGGAGTTGTCGCAAGCGTTACGTCATTATTTAGGGGTCTAAAGTGCGCGTTGCGTGCGTGTTATGGGGGTAGTATTCAAATACCCCAGATTTGCGTTACGTAATGTATGGACAGCCCCTTACCGAAACTTCTAAACCTGCTGATGATGGTAACGAGCTGGAGATAGTGCAACAATGGTGATGGAAACAAATGGTCCATCCGTCAAGTTAACAAGAATTGAGTATTATTCTCCTTCTCTCTACTTATTTTCGTCAAACATGGATCAACCCTATGTAAATATGCATACACTGGCGGAAAAAAGTATTGCATCACCCGGATTGCATTGTACAATTTATTCCTCCGTACAGATTCAGCACATACAGACAGAATACTACACATGATTACATGGGCAGAGCCATATGAGACTCGCATGTCCAGCAATAGAGAGAACCATGAACCGAAAATGCCACATTAATACACGCCACGGGCAGTACGACAAGCCCTGAAGCGGGCTGACATCCCATCATACAGGTGGCGAATAGTGTCCTGGGGTACACTGTTCCACGCCTCCTGCACCGCCTCACGCAGAACAGGCAGAGTTGCTGGGGGAGTCGCAGCATAGGTCAGGCGTTGGCCCATCATGTTCCACACATGCTCGATCGGGGACAAATCCGGCGAGCGTGCCGGCCAGGGTAGTTGACGAACATCTCGGAGAGTGAGGGCGGGCATTTTCCTGCTGGAGCATTTTCCTACCTTCCCGTTGCAAGGAAGGTATCAGCACAGACCACACAACGTGCTGGATGTATCCAGCGCTGGTCAATGATCCCTCCACGAACACCAAAGACGAATGCGCGTTGTAGCTGATGGCACTCCACACCATTACTCCCGGGGTGGGCCAAAGGTGATGTGGACCAACACACTCCGGACACACGACGTCACACTCCGGATATCACTGACGTGCAGGCAGAAGCGGCTCTCATCACTGAACACCACTGCACGTCATTCCGTCTCCCAGTTGACCCGCATACACGCCAGAGGTACCCGACGATGGTTTGGCGTGAGTCACGCTAAGAAGTGAGTGGCAGCAAGTAACCGGCTCCCAACCGGCAGAGACACGTTGGGAGCCACACGTGCCTGTATCTCGGCGCGGGTAGCCGTACCGTCTGGTAACGCCGCCCTCACGATGCGTCGATCTTGACGTTCGCCAGTGCTGCCCCGAAGTGGTTCTACGGCTATGGGAATGCTCGTCTACCTTTCGTCGCCAGCACCGCAGCACTGACGTCGCATCACAGCCCACGTGGTCAGCAATGCGCCCAAAGGATCACCCGACTTCGCGCAGGCCGCAATCCGACCCCGCTCAAACTGGTACCATTGCTTAAAGGACGAAGGAGGGCGTCGCCGTGGCAAATCCAATTCCTTATCGCAGTGGACAGCGCCTTTTAAAGCCGCGGAGTAGATGGTGCGACCGGGCCATTTCGTCACGCTGTCATTACGTCACCGGACGTCAGTCATCGGTGAATTGTTAATCACGGCTTCTACGAGCCCCCGTCCCTAAGTCCCTTATCGCCTACTTGACTGCTCGTACCCTTCCCGGCGTTGCAATACTTTCTTCTGCCAATGTATTTACAATAATTTCTATTACTTGCAAAAAATACACATTTTATTCCTAACTTTGACAATGTTTTTTTTACGAAACAGTAAATCAATCCCACCCATTGACAATCCCGCAAACATAAACATTCCATAGCTTTTCTTTCGAAATAACGAATAGTTTTCCCCTCTTCTTTCGCAGATTTGCACAAATTTTACAAATACTCCACGAACGCGGCTCTTTCGCCCAGCGATCGAGCGCATGACTTTTGCCTGCAGCTGTACTCTTCCTTCGGAATGTTGCACGTGAACTTGCTGCAAAGTTAACAGCAGCAAAACTTTTTATAATTTTAAATGTTAAATAAATTGACAAATTGGGAAGTATTAAAAGTCCTTGGGGTGTGAATTACACAAGTACTATGCGCTGTAGATCTGCAATACCACATACTAGCTAGGAAGACAAAAGTTTTTTCATACCTTCAGTACTCTCCTGATTACGTGGCTTCTTCGTGTGGCTTCTTTATTGTCGTCCCCTCGTGTAGATGCCAACGTTGCTGCAGCTCCCCTTTCATGAACCGCAAACATCCAATCTCCTCTTGACTTGGTTTGGTACATGGCTCTCCGGAAAGAGCCACGTCACAGCTGACGTTTCAGACATGTTGTAGTCTTCGGCGCTATACTGCAACATATCAGCAGTATACCAATAAATATTTCCCACTGTTAATAAACAAGCAGACACATTTAATAAACAAGCAGAAATATTTCGCGAAATCAAACAGAGGAAATGTATTGTGAAAAACTGCCCATCGTTCTTCTGGCGACAGTGAAATACATGAACGACCTGTACCACTGATTGCAATTTGAATTGAAAACATCCATTTATGGAATTCACTCTTTAATTTACATTTCAAGCATGTTATGAAATAAAAAGTCTTGAGGAATAACATTTATTCATAAACATTCATGATAATATTTTACAAAATGCGGAAACAGCGAACATGCAGCGAATGTCTGAAGGATCAAAATGGCTGTATTTTTGCAAACTCCTAATTTACAAACATTCGCAATTTCCTCGTAATTCAAGCCATAGGCTACGACAAAAACTGTACCTTCACATTAATGTAATGTGAATGAAATAAAATATGATTCGATGTTCTAAGAACATAAAACAGAACTAGTTTTGGGAATATTTTCTTTTCATAATCAATGTTTTTTTAGCAACTATAAAAGAAATTTGTAGTACAAATTTTAAAGGAAATGAATAAACTACGTACTTAAAACAATCTTTTTTAAAATAGCGCTGCTACGAAATGGCACAGTTAGTTTTCTTATTTCGTTTGTCTGTGTTAACTGATCGGTTTTCTCAACCCTCTTCCCATCCGGAATATATTGCCACCTATAGGACATTTTTTTCATATTTTCTCAAGTTTTTGGTCCCCTAAAGATAGAACTGAAATATGATTTTAATATTATGGAAGAGTAAAACTTGGAAGAATATGGAAGTTTTCGTTGAAAAATTTTCAGTCGTTTTTTAGAAAATGTCTGAACGTATCTAAAAATCTCGCCATCTTGATCTATTATCTCGATCTCGAAGTATTATTGACGTGGGAGATATAAAAAAAATACACTTGGGATAGCTGTCTATCTGAGCCAACATAATCCAGAAGTTTGTGTTTTTTTCTTTCTACATCTGATTTGTTTTATGCATTTAGAGGTCAAATAATTGTTTTAAATTCTCTTTTAATAATAAATAATTGGCCAAAATACAAGTTGTTACTTCAGACTGATGGATTGATTACAGTTTCCGGACGCGTAAACTGCGGTGGACGTTAGTTCCGTAAGTGTAGTGCACATTTCCACGGGGAGGTGGCAGTGATCTTCTCAAACTCGATGGCGGGGCCCGGCGCCGACCTACACGTTGACTTGTGGGGCTTTCCCCAACCAGGTATCTCCCAGCGGGGCACCGCCTCAGCCGGGCAAGCACTAAGCTCCCCACTGGTCGTGCGACATGTGCGGTAGTGCGTTGCACATGCGTGTGTGTAAGTAAAGGGTGAGGATATGACAAGGAAGAGGTAGAAAAGATCACTCGCGGTCCTTGGGCCGTTTGTTAAGGTACTGCTCCGGCATTCGCCTGGTGATGATCGAAGAAACCACGGAAAACTCCCGGATCAGAACAGCCAACCGCTAGACTTCTCCAGAGAGAGACTGAATTCATCCTAGCTATCTAGCTGGTGTCGAAAATCCTGTCACCGTCGGTTCTGGAACCCTGGGACCTCCGGATCAGAGGCGCTGAAGCGACATCAGATGATGCCCTGAGCCGCCTAAGCCGGTGGAGAAAAAAAAATGAAAATATCCTAGGGTTTCTTCCTTCACGAACCCCAAACGTTAGAGAATGTTTTCCTGAATTACAGAACGTCGAGTCGGAGAGATAGACGGGGGAAATATTTGTTTTGGAAAAAATCCTACGAATAGTTTACACACCAATGTTGTTCACAGATGAATAGACGGACGGAAAGACAGACGAGCAGACATTTTGGGGAAGAACACTTTTTCGGTATCAGGGGACCTTAAAACCTTTATTTCTATTGAAATCACGAAATCTATTTTACTCAGCATTATGTAACTTTCTGCACTCGACGTGCATTACTACGTATTCGTATGTGTACGAGAAAGTTATAACCATTGATAACAAAATAATGATATTTAGTGCATAGTTTAGTTTTATTGTCATTCTAACAATTAACTACCAGGATGTATCTGCTGCCACCACTGACTACCTTCATATCTTTCATTTCATTTTCGATGTGTCTCCACCGTGACTACACCTTCACCCCTACATATAAGTCCTCTATAGAGTACGCCCCCACATTCATTCGAGTCCTGCGCCGCCTCTGACAGTGTAATGGGCGGAGAGAAGACGACTGAAGCATGTGCGCTTCTCAAAATACAACGTCAAGTACGATTCCCTATTTTTCATAATGAACGACTCTCTTATTTTTTCTAATGAAGAAATCAGGCAGTTAGATGCACTGGCATTTTCCGCAATTGTGTTGGTTTTACCTCGACCGTATTATTTTGGCCGGGTAAACATGGGCATTTACAGTCATAAGATCGCCAGTAAAGCTGTCGCGTAAACATATTCGCGAATAAACATGAACGGAACCCGTTTTCGAGAAAAGATTTCATAGTCCTTGTGTATCACTATGTTTTTCAAAAGACTGTAAAAACATAAGTACAATTATTGCAGGTAAAGTAGGACTTAAATAATGTTTAATTATATGAAAATAATGGTATAAAACGTTAGAAACAAAGGTTACTCAAGAAGAACTCTTGGGTAAAATTTTATAAACAAGTGAGAAAACAAAAAAATGTAATAAGATATGGGCTAAGCTAATTAAGGAGAATGTACAACGTCTTTTAATCGCATCCTCAACGTTTGAACATATAAATAAGTAGTTTGTTAAGCGTGTGGAGTGTTCCGTTGACGGGATGGTAACTGGACGACTGCGGGTACCTTCACAGCGCGACCGAATAGGAGACACAATCCTGCCTTTGGGTCACTTTTCCCCGCAAACGCATCCCGAACAGGTTTGGGCCCTTGGCGACATGCTTCCACGATAGTTTGGCGAATTATGCAGACCGCTCACCGACTCGCAGGTAGCATTCGCCTCCCCGTCGCCTCCCGCCTCCCGGAAATGAAGCGTGTAATCTTCTTGAGAGTCTGCCGAGGGCAGACTGGCAACGGATTCTGTATTATTTAGACGTGGTGGTGAGGGCCCGGGCGAGTGCGAGGACCAGAGCGGGGGCGTGGGCGAGGGAGGAAGCGGGGACGGAGGTGGGGGCGAGGGCGGGGCGAAGGGCGAAGGCGGGAGCGAGGACGGGGGCGAGGGCGGGGGCGGGGGCGAGGACGGGGCGGGGGCGAGGACGGGGCGGGGGTGAAGGCGAGGGCGGGGGCGAGGGCGGGGGCGAGGGCGGGGCGGGAGTCAGGGCGGGACGTGGGCCAGGGCAGGGCGGGGACGGGGGTGGGGGCGAGTGTGGGGCGGGGGCCATGGCGGGACGGGACGGGGACGGGGACGGGGACGGGGGCGGGGGCGGGGGCGAGGGCGAGGGCGAGGGCGAGGGCGGGGGCGAGGGCGGGGGCGGGGTGCGGGGCGGGGGCGGGGGCGAGGGCTGCCCCCGCGCAGGAAGTGCACAGCGCGCCCGGTCCGCGCCGGAGCAAATGTGTCGCTTCCGGGCGGAATTACAGGGCAGACGGGGAGACACGGTGGCGCAAAGAGGCGCGCGGGAGGAGGAAGGGAAGGAGGTGTCGATGGAACGGAATGGGGAGAACGCACAATCAGAGAAGGAGACGGGTGACGAGGAGGAAGCAGAGGGGGAGGAGACGAAGGAAGAGAAAGGAGAGTAAAGGAGACGGAGGAAGATAGGACGTAGGAGAAAGAGAAGCGGAGGTGAAGGAGACACAGGAGGAGTAAAAGGATAAAGAGGAAACTGACGTGAACTGAGAGGAGGATGGGTGATTCAGAGGGAGAGCAAGCGGATTATAAAGCAACGTTGGAGTTGGAAGAAGTTAGCCAGAGTACATCAGATGCACAATCCGAAGTGAAGAGGGAAGCGGGCAGTGTGTGAGGGGAAGGCGATCGCGAAGTGTGAGAGCAGCAATGGCTTGATTCTACGCGGTCGAATGCGTTCGAGTAGAGATGGCAAATGTTACCCAAACACCCATCGATATTTTGAAACCTCACCAAAAGGTTTTCGATGTTAATAAAAACATCGACAAAAAACATCGATGTTTTAAGTATGATAAAACAGGTTGTAATTTCTCATCCTTTTAATTTTAATTATTGTCCTTTAATGAGTTTTATTTTAGTGTTTGGTCACGTACAAATAAAATGTTAAAAATAATCTTTATCGAAGATAAAGAAGAAGGCATTATCTCCGCCCTTTATATCTGCCCATGAAACATAATAGATATTTTGTTAAAATAATAATACAGTAAAACATCGTGGACAAACCCCCAAAAGTAATCATAAAGAAATCTCTCCATCTGGGCATCGACAACAGTGACAGATGTAAGTGGCTGTTGGTTTTGAGCAATTAAAAAAATATTTGCTTGAAATTTTATTTGTCATCAATTTTTTTTAAAAACATCGAAGGTTCTAGAAAATTATATCCATGTGAAGAAAACATCGAACACCAAACATCAATGTTAATACACTGATGTTTTAAAAACATCGATTTTTTTGACTTCCCTACGTCCGGGGCTTCCTGCACTGCCAAGTGATGTTGATAATGTGATAACCTTTCTTTCTTTCTTTCTTTCTTTTTTTAGCTGGTCTTACGAATCGCTTGCAAGCAGCTGTGTTGGATGGCTTAATAGCTAACTTAAATTAAAACTTAAAACTAATACAGAGGTTGATGTTACTCATCAGGATCTAATTGGGAGAATTTCTTGAGAAAAATGTTAAAATGAAACTTATTTTGTTTCTGGTTCTATGTGATGGGTTTCTGCCGAATCTGTGAGCTGATAATGAAGGGATTTGGGATATGTTTGAGAAGAAGTTGGTAGCTAGATAGGTGATATCTAGATAGATCTATAGTCTCTAGGTCGCATTCTTTATGTAACTGTTTATTGGTGACATACCAGGGAGCGTTTGAAATGATTCTGAGAAATTGATACGCCAGCAACTACAGTAGTTGCTGTGCGTAGAGCAGTGCTGTAGAGTACCTCACAGCGACACGAGCCCTGTCGCTCCCCCTCCCTTCATCCGTTTCCCAGCATCTCTCACCAACGCTGCCGATCGCTGACTAGGAGTGCTCGGGAACCCTAAAACGGCGTGGAATTCCGTTCTCTTGTGATTTATAGATCAAATATCTGTTTCAAAGGAGATCATTAACATCGAGTCCCACTCCGCCCGGAAGCGAGCAGATGGATCGTAACTCAAGCGAAGCGCCGACATTCAGTGTCACTGAGTTCGTGACTCATGATTCTCGTTGTCCCATCAGCCTGCGCTGGAACAGAATCTCATTTCGTCCAGACGTGCCATACGTCTTCCTCCAACGCACTCGCACTCTGCGATTTTATCTTTCTTAATGACAAAGTCTGCGAAATGCGATTCTTTCAATTTTCATTAACATTTTCTTTTGTATTTCCTCTCCTACTGCAACGGAAAGAAGTAGGCCGATACATATTTTCAAGAGCAATAGAATAAGAGTTTTGGGAGTCCTTCATAGCGAAGAATTGATTGACGGCAAAACGTCTGTCCGTCCGCCTTTCAGAGCCTAAACCAATTCCAAATTTTCTACAAAATAGATATCCCCGATCGTTCTAAACGAATTTGAAGCCCTGCGAGTTTTAAACGCATATTTTGACGGGGAAGGAGAGTAGTTTACGTGAAGCCTCAACATTTTCAATTTTTTTTCAAAAATGACCCCAAATGTTTTATTACACTTTTTCCTAGGATAGCGTAAAGAACACTTTAAGAAATGGTGT
This sequence comes from Acheta domesticus, assembly GCA_031308135.1. Classification (NCBI taxonomy): domain Eukaryota; kingdom Metazoa; phylum Arthropoda; class Insecta; order Orthoptera; family Gryllidae; genus Acheta; species Acheta domesticus. The sequence continues at coordinate 172,294,279 of JAHLJT010009436.1, read as the reverse complement.
GAGTCTCATGTTCGTTGAAATCCCTGATTTTTTTTAAATTGCAAAAGTTAAAAATTTTTTCAGCGTCTCCCCACAACTACAGTATTGAAGATGCAGATTTTTTTCTTTTAATGAAATTTGTTGCTTAAGGAAATATCTTGAAATAATGCCTTCTAACATTCTGATTGGTCTCTGTTACAGTAACTGTTACTCTAATAATACCTTCCTTTCCTCCCCAAGGGAAATAAAGGTCCTGATCTGTGCTGCACGTGTACGGCATGTAAAACATGAAGTCTGAAAGACGCCTCTGAAAAAAACATGAATAGAATTTGGATAAGCTCAAATGTTGTTTTGTGACGAGTTTGAACATGTGGCAGTCGTACTTCCTGTCAGTCTGCTGTTATGAAGCAAACGCGACAGAAATAAATTAATTAATGATATACAGAACACTCGTGAATTCTCTGCGGAACAGACTTACAGTGTAATCGGTGGAGTTGGTGATGATCATTTACACTACATTGTGTAATCTACGAAATTAGCATTCATCCGTTTATACCATCCGGATGCTTCATTTCCTTCGTCCGTGAGTGTTCAGGGAATCCTAGAACTTCCTGGACCACAAATTGACAACCGCTGACCTTAAACTTCATTAACTGCTGATTCTCAATCTGATTCGTCAACGCTCTAATTTTGCCGATCTCAGGATCTGGATTAGCTGAATGAACGCACAGGCAGGAAATAGACAGCGCTCAGGATGTCATATCGCACAGTCATCCGAACCAAGAACGGTTGGCACCTCTCGCTTTTAAAGGCTAGGCGGGAGCGATAAAGGAGAACAGGCAAAAGCAGAAAAGGAAACTGAGGGAAAACGTGTGACGGCAGAAAGGATGGACAGGTAGTCAGGAGAAAGGGTGGACGACAGTGGCATATACTGTTTTCATCTCCTGCTGTTGCTACAGCTGACCTTAGAAATAATATTTGACTACATAACTATACATCATCTTCGATTATGTATTTTTTCTAGTTTGTACTATTTTTATTAGACACTATTGTGTGTGTGTGTGTTTGTGTGTGTGTATTTCATGGATCCCAATCATTTTTACAAATTATCGTTATACGAACGACGGTTAAAAGGCTTCTCGAATAAACGCTGTACAACACACTCCTTGTCAACAGATAAATTCCCGAAGTTTGCTGTGACATTTTGTCAAAATATCTTATCAAATTGACAATAGTTGATTTTGACGCTATCACATACTTTATATGTTGTAATTTTAGCACTTAAAACACGCTTAATATAATCTATTATGTATATGTACACTCACCACCAAACGTATATGTCTTGCACAAACACGCACATCTAATCTACTCTGTCCATTTACTGTCCCCTGCCCCCGATCTGCTCCAAGCGTGTCAAGAAAACGTTCGAGAAATCAGCAACCTAAGCCTTTGGCTGGCCCATACTTTACCAGTAGAAGGGTGAGTGAATCATGTAACGAACGCACGCTGTGCGGATGCCGTTGGATGCCAGCGGTTTCTTCGGCGTTGCTGCTTCTTAAGAGGGCTGATGAGCCGACAACCAATTCTCAGACAGATCTCATCAGAACAGATTGAACAAAAGCTTTAAAAATTTTTGTCGCTAAAAAAGAAAGCGACCTATAATTATTTTTAATATGATTTATATCTTGACATATTTTTGTTCTCGTATTTTTCTCAGGCTCCAGCCGGTAGCCTCGGTAGCCCACAGTATGCTGGGGGTTCCCCCTAAATTTAGGGTTTTTTTGGCCTTTAGGGGTTGTTTTAGGGGGCAAAGTTATTTGGGGGTTTTCTTGGGAAGGATTTCATATAGTTCTTAAAATGTTAATTTTGTGTTATATTGTGAAATCATCACACTCGCCAATGATGAGCAGTAAACTTGGTTTTAAAATGTTGGAAAGTAAGGGTACACTGGTCGGGAGGGGGTAAGTAAAATGCGGACCGACTACCTATTACTATTGTTTCAATTTGACTGTAACTGACAAGTTAACTGTAAAATATAAATATAATCATATACAATTCATAATATTTTTCAAATTACTTTCCTTTCTATACCTCCCCATACATTTTAAACATGAAATAATAATTTTTTTGAATTTGGGGATTTTTTTTTGTCGTTTTGGGGGTTTTCACAGCGCTATCTAGGGGGAATTGCTTAAGACCATCTGGCAACATTGATGCGCCACTGGTGGACGAGCGTTGAAGCGAAGAGCAAGAAGGCCAGAGCGGGAGGGCGAGTGAGGCTGCGGTATTTGGGCGGGCGGAAAGAGATCTATGACGGGGAGGGTGGGGGGCAGGTGAGGAAGGGAGAACAAGGACGAGAGAACTGGCGGGCGGGCGGGGGCAAGGGGGGAGAGGGAGGAAGGGGGAGGCAGCGCTGGCGAGCGGGCTCGCGCCGCACTCGACGCCGCGCCAATCCGATTAAAGGCGGCTCCATTAAGGAAATGAGCGGGCGATCGCTGCCGCGTCGCTGTATTAAATCCGGGCAGCGTCCGCCGCCGCCGCTTGGTCCCCGCGGGCAGCGCCAGCACGCCCCCTCCCCCTGACGCCACCAACTCCGCAAGGCCCTCTCTCGCCCGCTTTGCCAGAGAACTGCTCCCGTATGCTGCTCGCCGCACTTCACTCCACCCCATTCTGCTCTTCAAACAGGAGAGGTGGCTCGGAGCATCAACTGATATCACTGCGGTGTCTCTGACAGGGAGGTCCTAGGTTCGAGTCAGCTAGGTCGAATTCAGTCGCTGTCTGGAGGAGAATTCTAGCGATCGGTTGCTCTGATCGGTAGTTTTCCGTGGTTTCTCCGATCAACACCAGGCGAATGCCGGAGTAGTACCCTCACAAGCGGGTCGCGGACCGCGCGCGATCTTTTCTTTCCCTCCCTTGTCCTGTCCTCACCCCTTACATTCATAATTACACTAACATTCACTACACCACCACACATCCCGGGAGGTCGGTTGGGGGCTTAGAACTTGTCCCGGCTGAAGCAGTGCCCCGCTGGTGGGAGATACCTGGTTGAGGGGAAACCCCGCTAGTCGACGGTACGTCGGCGCCAGATCTCGCCATCCAGCGGGGAAAAGATCACCGCCACCTCCCGAGGAAAACACCCACTACACTTACGGGACCAATGGCCTCCATAGTTGACGCGCCCGCAATCAGGAACAATCAATCAATCAGCGCGCCTGTCCCCCTCAGGCCCGGCGGATAACATAGGTATGGAGGGTAGCTATACCCACAAGAGAAATTCTGACTGGGTAAAATACCTACTTGGAACTTTGGGTGTCAAAAATTCCATAAATGAACGACGTTTCTCGGAATTACGTCGACTCAAAACGAATATGGGATCAACTCAATTGCAAGATCGGCTCAATAGCATTCCAATTTAACATGTTTATAACGACATAACAAAATAATGCAAAAATTGTTGAAAGATTTTATATCAAAAAATGTCAATCGCAGCGCTGATTTTGCAGTGCAAAAATGCACTGAAGTTTCATAAAATAAATGTGATGACAAATAAAAGTGATGACAATGCGATGACAATTTAATGATAAACATGCAAATTTGAAAAAAATTGTTTTGTATTTTTCGCTTCAAACAAATTTCCGGAAGATATGGATGGGAAGGGAGGGGGACCTCCCACCCCGGTCAACTACTCACTCGGTCTTAATATCAATCTCCAGCCCTGCTCCCCCTGACGCCGCCACTCCAGAAGGCCCTCTCTCGCCCGCTTTGGCAGCGAACCGCTCCCGTATGCTGCTCGCCCCACCCCACTCCACCCCATTCTGCTCTCCACGTATGAGCTCAGACACGAAAGCAGCTTTTACAGCAAAAATAAATAATTCATATTTATATTAATAGTGACCTCAGAATGAAACTGTAGCTAGGAACTCAGTAAGCGTATGAACAATGTTCTCTCGCCAAAGGTAGAAATTTGCAAAAGGTCTTTTTAGAAGCATGTCAAAGAATCAATGAGATCAATCTGACAACCTACAATAAACCCTACAGATTTCAACGCGTCTTGGACACGCTACTAATCGAGAGAGCAATACCATTGTTGTTTCAAATTTGCATTCATTTTTACTAGTTGAAATAATTTCTTTAGACACATACGCGTTACTGTGTCCATTAAATCCAAATCAACCCTCCGTTACTGAAGACGTTTCATAATTTTTAGCGTGTGCGATTGAGTCGGTGGCATATTATCCCTAGAGACATCTGCCCGCACTGATCTGACTTTTATTTCGGTGTGAAGTAATGAAAACAAATGTTAGGAGGTCTACATTGCTAGGAGAAATGAAGTACCACTGCTGTACAGGCATCACGTATGAGAACATCCACAGCTTGAAAACGGACAAGACGTAAGGTTGTTCTAGAGAAGCTTCTTTTATTCTAGGCGACATCTTTTCCTCTTTGCCCTTCATTCTAATTATCTGGGAATGGATTCACATGTAAATATTTTCACAAAAACGAGATATCTACATTCAAACGGTTTTAGAGTTTACAAGATATTCTGAATGAATTAAAATTTTTATTTGACATATATGTTTACATAGTTTACTTACATTACGTCTTAAAAATTCGTTAAATTTTGAAATTTTAGTAACGGAAACAAAATACCTCAAACTTAATTGTGCCTGCATATACATGCCACTGGAATCCGTATTTAAGTTAAACAAAGAAATATAACATCTACAACCTCTCGTCATTCGCTTTAAATTATCAAACAATTAAAAACAAACGTCTCACAAATGAGCTGGCGTTTGCCAAGCAAAACTGCTGCCACGTGCTTGATCTTGTTCTATATAGCAAATACATAGCTCTATCAAAATCTATCAAACATATTCTCCAGTTCTTTGTCTAAACGCACTTGAGTTACACACCGCCGAAAAAGTACACCTTTCACAGAAAACGTATCCCCCGCCCCGCAGAATTCGGAAATCATCAATTCGAACATGAGCTAAGCGTGTGTACTACTGTTCAGATTTGCACCAGCTACTCGGAATAATCATTGTGTATTCTATACGTATTCTGTACGTCTATATTCTGTATGACTGTAGAATTTCGTAAAAAAAATTGTTTGGTGCGGACTGGCGTCCAAATACTTCTATAAATAAAAAGCTCATTCGTCCACTATGAATTTATTTTAAAGATACGTTTCACACTTTTTTTTATTGAAATAAATTCCGTTCCCCAATAATTAGTTCTAACTCAACTGCGCATGCCAAAGACATTTAATCTCAGAAGCAACGAAATGCAAAATTAAAATTTCATTTAAATGCATTATAAAAATTAAAACGGAAATGAGCTTCGAACCGCCAAGTGCTTCTTTAAAAAGGGATAACTCCAGATGCTACATTTTGAAAAGACAAGATTTAAATTTATTTATCTTAAAAAATAGTAAAACTTTCAATATACACATTTTACATACTGTTTTGCTTTAAAACTTTATAAAGAGTTTTGAGTAAAGATTAAACATTTAAAACTACTCAAAATTATATTTATCTGGCATCAAAATATAGAAGTTACGAGAAAAATTATATCATAACTTTGTTAAGATCAAATTGAGATACTGGAATACATGATTAAAAAATCCTATATTCCAAATTAAAAAAGAGACGGAGGAGAAGAAACATTGAGTTCTAGAACCTCAAATGATCTACTTGCTTACGTCGCTCCTGGTCAATTTTGGATATTGCAATACAGTGTCGAAAATCATAGTTGTTTTAGACGATACCCAAAAATTGCAATTTTATAAGAACACTATTATAATTAAATCTCACAAGGCTTACTAATAATTCAGTTTCATTGCAAAGAGAATCTCTTTTCATCTTCATGGTTTTTAAATCTACGAGACTTCGATGTCAGAATTATCATGCCTAAATATTGCACATTTTGCTTCCTTTTTTCTTTTTTTCTATTATTCTAGCGATAAATATTTGAATATTTGCCTCATTTAAACACTTTATTTTGTACTGTGTCATAATTTTGGGATAAAAAAAGGTATGTTAAATAAAAATAGGTATGTGTTCGTTCTGCAAAATAGCATGCTGGTGTCTGCCTTTCATTTTATTAGAATTTTAATAAATCAGTATTTTGGGAGAAAAAATTCATCTTTAGTAGTGCGCTCATCACGACAGAAAAAATAATGGCAAGGGAATCAAGGAGAGGAATTCGCTTCAGGTCATGGGCCGGGCCCTTTCCCGAGGCCCCCAGCTCCGCCACAACCCCTTTCCCCTGCTTCGCGTCGCGGTCCGTTTTCGGCCGAGCACGAGAAGAAAGCCCGCCTCCTAGACGGCGCGGGCGGAAAAAATTAATTATCGATTAACGGCGCGGTTAATTGGGCTCAGCGGGCAGGCTCCACGCGAAGAGAGGGCCGGGCGGCGGCGGCGGCGACGGCGACAAACCCAGGCACAGGCCAGCGGGCCGGTTGGGGGGCGTGGGGACAGCCTCCTGTTGCGGCGGGGCACCTGTTGACGACCGGCTGCAACTGCCGGCGCCCGAGTCAGCGCCCGCCGCGCCATCTATGAGCTGCCGCAACAGTTTCCAGCATCTGCGGCGGTAGACGTCGCAGCCGACGCAGTCCGCGCCATCTATCCGCTGCGAGTCCAACCTTTTCCGTCGTTTCCGTGATTGCGTGCCGTGTTCGCCTACGTTCGTGAGCATATGTGACAGCGAATTGCACGCACCGCTACGTGCGTGTCGCGGTGCAATGCACAAGTCAACGGTCAACTACACGCGCTCTGCCCTAAGCTGGTCCACACTAAGAAAATGTCTGTAAGAGGCTCTTCACATTTCCATCTTTCCACCTGAAAAGTGTTTATTCTACAGGAAAGTAGTAAAAGAATACCTGTTAATCTTTGCAGTAATAGATACATTACTAATAAATACATTTTTGGCAAATATCCATAATGACATACTTTCATGATTGCGACATATCACAACTGTATGACCTAGAGAACTTTCTCTCCCTTCCCGCGGAGACGAGGTGGCCGAGTGGTTAAGGCGTTGGACTGCTAATCCAATGTGCTCTGCACGCGTGGGTTCGAATCCCATCCTCGTCGAATATTTTTGCTACGGAATTATTCTGCCAAACGTATAGTATCCCGTCATTCAACAATAGGGGGTCTCTCTTCCTGTTCCCTAACGTAAATATTCCCTCTTCTTTGATAAATATTACTGTTCGTTGACTAACGACGTTCCATCCTGTTTTTTCAACTGTCTACCGACATGATTTCCCATTCATTTATGTATTGCTTTCACGGCATTTCCCTTCAAAACAGTTTCCTTTAAAATTTTAGACAGCAGAAATTTTACAATTCTTTTAGTCATATCAACTAAAATTAACATTAAACACGTTTTGCCAGTCTTCAAAAGATGTTTCGGGAGATAGTGTATCCCCATCTTCAGGGTAATTGCGATATAATAATATTGATCTTAATTACTAAATACAGATTAATAATAATAATAATAATAATAATAATAATAATAATAATAATAATAATAATAAAAGTTAAGTGCTAAATGAAAAAAATTACGATGAATTTTATTGTAAAACAATAGTCCAGAAGACGAGGGTTCAGAAACACCCGAAACGTCTTTTGAAAACCGCCAAAACATGTAGTTAATGTTAATTTTTACGTGATATGAATAAATGAATTATAAAACTTCTGCTGCCTAAAATTTTAAAGATACATTTTCTAAACAGAAATGACATAAACCCAGTAAGGCAGCATTCAACTGTATAAAACATATTGGCTTCCATGTTCGGAACGTTTAACATGTAACCTTTCTTTTATTACCGCCTGAAATGAATCAAAAAGTTGAAATGAAATACATGATTTTTGTGAATTTAATTGTTCAAAAGGATCAAACATTTCATTCTATTTTTGAGTCGTCAGGGAACATATCCAGAGTAGCACCTTGCACCTGCAAGCAGCGTAATCAACCACTGATTTTTTAAACTTTTTTCGTTCACTTTTTAAAAATATGTATTGCACTGTTGCGTACTAAAACATTATTTTTATTTTTGTGTATTTCAGTCCCTTGGAAGGAATCATTTGTCGAACAAGAAAATAAATATTTCAAAAAATAAAACAAAAACAACGCAGTTTCCCAATATCCCCCAACATAAGCCCGGAAAAGTAGGTAAGTATCTGATCGCGTTCTACTTTCGTGACTTTTTCCTGGAGTCGTACGTCCAAGATAAACGTGCGTAATAATATTAAGATTGATTAGAAGCGCAGAAAGTTGCAAAATTATTAGAAATGATTCAGATGTTCTGTATTCGTGAAAAACATCCTCGTATCATGCAAGGGCAGATTTACGTCTAGGCAAAGGAATTTTCGGGTCGGCAAAAACTTTGGACTAAAAGTTTGTCTAAAAAGCCTCTTGTTCGTCGCGTGCGATTAGTCTTTTTTCAATTTGTATTCTGTGAGTTTTTGAAGAAAATTATTAATTACTTGCAAATTCATTTATTAACATGCTGGTAATACCTTTAGCCATAGGAATTGCGCCAAGTCAAAAGGAGCGATGTTTACATTTTCAGATCATACAATTAAGAATTAATTACAATTACCAAAGAGAAGTCTTAATGCTACATCGATTTCAGTAATCTTATCGGAATTATAAAAACATATGAATCTCCTTTGTATTCAGTTTTGCCAGATCGGCGGAATCCCACCAGATTTAGTGTTTTTACAGTGCAGTCTGCGTGAGAACAAATAGTTTTAAAGAGGAGCGGGGAATTTAGTGAAAAATATGTGAACAATTTTGGACATAAATTATACTTGTTATTACATATAACTTTTTGCTGGGTTATTTCATAAAAATAGGTGGCGATTTTTCGCGTGCCTACAGGAGGCAAATTTGTTAATCCGCCTCTGACCTCATACCCTACGTGAGAGGAACTTCTCATACTATTATTCTTATTAATACCATCATATCATTGTCCACGTTGACCACCTTTCATGACCTTGAATATCAACGTCTATCGCTCAATTCCTCCTTCCACTACATTTCTGTAAAAAGCAAAATAAATAAATAAAGAGATAAAGTAAATGTTAAACTTAAAATAGTGTTCACACTATTTCATTATCACCTTTCCAACATCCGCAACTGGTAAGTAAGTACTAGTAAACTAGTAAGTACTTTACGTACAAGGTTCGAGGTACTGGTTTCGAGAAAAAAACGTTTTACATACTTTTGCCTTTGATTGAAATTTAAGATAAATAGTTATTGAAATATGAAATACTAAAAATTAATATCAAATCTAGTGGTGCTACAGAATGGCATAGACTCTATGCCATAGAGTTTCCCGTAATAGTTTTCTATTTCCTTGGGTCTTCGCTAGCTATTTGGAATTGCCACATACTCTTTCTTGCCAACTGCCATCTATCATCGCTAAAAGTACATTTTTTGTCATTTTCTTAATTTTTCGGTTTCCTAT
>JAHLJT010009436.1:172237322-172277322 GCA_031308135.1 Acheta domesticus | reverse complement strand
GAGAAAAATCAAAACTAAACGTAACCCTCCCAAAAAAATTGTCTTAAAATATTCACTCTCAGCCACATTCCTTCCCTTCCTCATTTACATAAAAAAATAACTCATACCTCGCAAAAATACGCCCATAAAATACTTCAGTCTATACATCCACACCTAACTAACCTAGAAACATCACATTAACAATAAAGTGACACAGGGTAAGAACAAACTACAGCTAAAACTAACAGTCAATAGAAAGAACCATTTATTACATGACACAGCAGTCGGAAAAACAATACTACCTTCGTATTCTAGGCATTCCCAATGGAGCAAAATGCTGCCCAAACCCAACGAAATGAAATTCAATTCTTTCGAAATCAATTCCTAACAACAATTACAAATCTATCATGGTTCATTTTTTATTGTAGCCGAGCAATGGATAAACCACTTTACAGGTTTGAAATAGGATTCAAGTACTATAATAAGTTATGCAATATTAACTCAAAAGCACGAAAGTACTACATCAAATTAACAGCTTCATCACCACAGCTTAGTAATTACCAGTGGAAATTACTGTACTGTGTAATGATTACTGGTACTGGGTTCGAGATTGAATTCTTTAAGAAGCTGTTTATATCAAATAAACGAAATAAATAGAAACAGTTTCATAAAGACTTCAATATCGAACCCAATACCAGTGCTCATAACACAGTACAGTAATTTACCACTGAGGAAAGTAATGCTGTAGAGATAAGACTTTTCTTTCTAGCATTAGTATTATACGCGCATGTTTTCTTGAGCTCCGGCATACATAACCCCCACACCTTTGTCAGTATCAGTTGAATGAAAAATAAATGATAGAAACGAGCGTTGTAGACAAAATATGATAACCAGAAATGTTCCCTCCCGTGTAACAGAAACTATTTTGCATCGAAAAACGAGCTACAAATTTGATATAAAGTTCATTTTGTGAAAATAACCAAACTCCTTGCTTCTCTCGAAACTAGGGAAGCGAGGGCTCGAGAAAACGTGCGGGTTTAATATCAAGGAGTGAAGTGGAAATTCCGTACGAGATTGGCGGTCTGAGAAGGGCAAACGAATCGTTTATCAGGCCAAGTGCTTCCACAGCGGAATGATAGCGTATCAGTGGCAATGAATCACTTTCCATTTTTGTTTTATCCACGGATGAAATACTTTTTCCAGCTAATCTCTTTCTTACACATTTTCACCAAATGCACTCGCAAAGGCAAATTGAATGCGTAGGCGCTAAAGGAGCGTCGGGCGTTTAAACCTTCATTATGTAAACCCGCGCGCAGTAATCATGGTGTAAGTTATATAGAGGTGTGTTCACTCCCAGTCTAAAACTGAAGCTTCTGTGAGGCTAGTCCTCACAGTTCTCGCATATAAGCGCTGCGATCTTTGGGTCTCATTCGGTAAGGTCGTAATTGGTCGTGATACATTAAACCAAAGAGATAGAAATGTTCAAGCTCGTTGCATTAGACAGCTCTGTGGCCAGCTGATTTCCAATTTCAAGTCAGTGATTTGTTGCTTCGCGGTGGAATTGGTAAAGTCTAAAGCGAACTGTTATGGTTAGCAAATGTTTTATAAAACTGTGTAATAGCCATAGTTTAAGAAATCATCTTAAGATGTATATCTTACACCGTGACCCAATCCGATCGTGCGCACTTTACGGACAAGCGAGGAACTAGCCTTAAACTGACTTCAGAAAATTTTGCCCCAAAGGCGGCTAGTTGACACACCTATATATCTTACACCGTGGCCGTAATCATCAAGCCTTCGAATATAATGTCCAAAATTGAACCAGACAGATCAAAAGCCACTTACTTCGAAAAAGAGAAATTGGTACTAGACAGTTTTTTAGTTGCCCTGAACGAATAGGAAGAAAGAGAGAAAACCTTGTTATCATATTTTTACTTGTTCAGGTAGACTGGAAATCCCTGGAATGCGAAAAAATTATCCCTTAGAAAAACAGTTTTTCTCGAAGGCTGTGTACTGTCATTGCTGCAGTTTGGTCTTTGCAAACATTTATATTTGCATTTCGCATTTCTTTGTTTTGTGTGTTTACAACCTTCTATTTCGTTCTAATAATTTCTGATAAGGGCAGAAGGATACCACTAGATTACCATAATTTTCTAGTCTGTCTACTTTGACAAACCATGTCGACGGTTTAGAGCAGATATGTCAAAGTTGCGGGCATGGTAACTAGAGTTCGCGAGCTCTGCGTTCAGAGCTATTGGCGCGAGATACAAAAGGAAGGGCTGTACGAATTGCTGCGGATGAAGGTTCACCAGGATACCCGGCCCAGGACAGGCCCGCGCATCTTTTGGAGAGGACAGTTGACAGTTACTGTTCCAAGTTTAGCTATATTAATTTCCATTTCATCTTCTAAAGTAAAAAAAAAATCGATCCATTAGTGTGAAATAATATGTCAGACTTCAAATTGTCAGTTGAGAGTAAAATTAAACATTTTGAATCGAAAGTATCATGAGTTTGTTATCGTGTTTACTTAGGCGGACAATAATTGTATTAACTCCCTAGGTTGAGGTTGGGTGGTTCAACACACAAAGATTCTTGTCTGTTAATAGAGCGATCCGTCCGTAAATGATAATTGTTAATTCACAGAAACTTGTTAATTTATTTAACAATATTGATAAATACAACAATTATCTCAACGATTTAATAAAATACAACACAAAATGAAAAAAAAAACGGAAAAATTTCGCCAATCAAACATATCCCTACCACTTGGTAAAAATATTTGTATACAACCGAATTTAAAAGAAAAACATGAAAAAGAGTTTCCCAAGCGGACAAGTAGCTCTAGCGAGCGCAGTGTGAATGACAGCTTCAGAGAAAAGATTGGTATTGGCATGACGATACTTCCCCAAATAAAGTAGTGAAAATACGAAACAATACTTGCGAGATTTATTGTACATTATCCGTGAATCGTTTTTAACGAGATATTAATACAAGTAATTATTATAATTACTAAATCATTTGGCAAAGGTGTAAATGGTTTACCACGAAACCAATCGTATTTATTTCTTGTATAACGAAAAAAATGAAAATTAAAGCGAATCAGTTCCATTTTCCTTCTCCTTTCTCTTCAAACTCGCTAATGTTTCCCATTGTTACGCCATCTATCAAGTCCGATCGTATGCTTGTGCACAGGAGGGTACTACAAGCATTCGGCGTTAAGTGGCTGTAAATATTTAATACAAATTCCATTTAACATTAATGAACCGATGCAATCTGATTCCTGCAATGGTTCGCATTTTTCCTTAGCACACTTCAAAATATTCTTCTCTGCTTGCTCTTGCTGTGGGCTGATCTTCACACCGAGTACATTTTTTAACTGTTCGTTGCTGTGGAGAGATAACATATCACGATTTTATTAAAAAATTGTATGTGTGAGGGGAAATAGGAAACAAAATACTGCAGAAAGCAGACAAATCAGTACTGTATCTGTAACACTGTTCTTCAATGATTAATAAATCAATCTACTAGATAATAAATTTAACTTGCTGGTACATAACATCTAGATCTTTTACTGACATGCTTAAAATAGCATTACTGAATGTACAAAGAGAAAAGTCCTCATAGTTTTCGTGGGTTCAACGGTTCAACTTGCTTTCTGCAAATGCATTATTGTGATTCACTACTAACAAAAGTAAAAAATTTATGTATTCCAAATTTCAGTTTTAGAATTCCTCTGTCGCTCATTCATTAAGTACAATATTGAGAATAGTGTATTCGTGTGTAGGTTACAAGTGAAATGTCGTTGACCTGCAACTACATGTCGCTGTGTCTCATTGACAACGAGCACTCTGAAAACAATTAAAACCCATTTACATATTCTAAGTCAAACAACAGACTCTTCAACTTGGCTACTATTTTAGTAGAAAAGAAACTTTCGTGTAAGTGTTCCCAAGATGCTATGTTTAAAGAAAGAGATGAATTTTTTCTGAAGAAAACCAGATATTTAGAATTGATTTACGAGATTTGATATTTAGAATTGATCCAAAAAAACTGTCAAACAATTCGGATGGCTGCAGACTCTTGAAAACAAGGAGTATACACCAATTATAAATAAGCAGTTCCAGTTACAATTTTTTCAATTCTGCAGTAGGGTTATTCTTGATCTGAGTAATGTTGCATGATTTAAATAATAATAATAATAATAATAATAATAATAATAATATTAAATTTGTAGTTTTCTGATCTCTATCTTCAAAATTTTCTATATTTCACAAATGAAGTATGTGTTGTTACAATATGTTTGTGACTCAGCTTATCCAAAAATTAACCTCACGCTTCGAAACTGTGTATTCAATCGTCAGGTTGTGCACGACAAAGACGCAATGCCTTTTAGAACATTCTATACTAGAGGTCTAAAATCTAACTTTACTTACTTCTCAAAGTAAATTTGAACGAAGTAACAAATTGTTAATGAAAAACCATGTATAAAGTAAAAAAAAAACCAAAAAATTAAACTTCCTGTCAATGTCGATGCGGCTGTTTTTTGAAAACTTCGTCATAATCTGAATGCCCGCGCACAAACGGACATGTTTTGATGCATTTCCGCCCTTTGGGCGGTTTTCCGCGAAGTCAATTTTTGTCCTGGGAGAGAGCCGTTTCCCAGCCCAGAAAGCGGAATTCCGCCCAATCTCGCAACCCTGGCAACCGAGGCCTCCCTGAAAATTTTGAAAGAGGCCCCGGAGCTCTAGTTAAAAAACATATTTCCGTCAATATGGTCAATTCATGATTTTTTAAGTTGCCCATTTTTGAAATTGGGATATGACATTTGGGAAGAGGCTCTCCAACCATCTGGCTTACCATAAAACCAATCGTATTTATTTCTTGTATCCTTAGAGCTAAAATTTCATTCTCCTTGTAATACGTTTTGTTTACTGGTACGTTACAAAATGCACTCCTCCCACCCAATACTTCTAGGCTGCGTAAGCATCCAATCTCTTTTCAAGGCGGTGTACAGGAAAGAGGCCACTAGTCCAGCAGTTATTGTGCGTAGAGCTTCCCAGAAATTCAAGCTGTAAGTATCGACCAAGGGGCTCCTGTTATCGTACGTTATCGGACGACGATGACTCACGCTTGTCAGCAGAAGTCCCGCTCGTACGTAGGATTTTACCTACTCAATTAGCAAGTCAGGTTGCGGTGACGGTTCACGACACAATTAATAGGTCAAGTATAACCCAAAATACTAAATTCTAAAATAGAACTCCAAACGTACACGATTAAATGGCGATATAAATAAAACAATCGCTTGATTATCTTTTATAGAAAATTAAAGATATCTGCAATAAAGTAAGTTTAAGCATATCGAGTTGTGTGAATAAATATTATGTGTTGATGCTTTTTTAAGACTTTTCTCTTTTTGATACATAAAAATGAGAGGATGTATTGTGCTACATTTTTATTCATAATAATTGAAATAATAACATTTCTATCTCGACACCGGATGAAAATAATTTTCCCAAACAAATCCCCAAACAATTTCCCTTCATTTGTTCCTCATTTTTCCCCACAACGAAAAATATTCGCCACTTTGGGGTCAAAACTCCCCAATCTGGCAACCCTGGGGGCATTTCACGGAGTAAAGAACATTCAAGGAGTACAGCTGATCTATGGATTTTGGCGGGTTAGACGCGGTAGTTGAAATTAAATGTCGTTTATTTATACAAATATTATGATGTCGGAGACCCCAATAAGATGAAAAAGCGCATTACTCATCGCACATCATACGTCTAGGTTGCATTTAAAGGTAATAAATCCTTTGCAATAAAGAGGACATTCCGTCCTTTCTTGTAACATCCACCACACCATCCACAGTTGTTCTTACACCAAAAAGAGGACGCGTCCAGGAAAAATAGGACGCCTGGTTACTCTAGGCGATGGCAATCGCGTAGTATTTTCGCTGAGCGGTCATTCAAAGCAAGAAGCATTAGAACTGAAGATGCTAAGGCTGAGGAGAATGAAGAAGAAGAAAAAGAAGGACAAGAAAGGGAAAGAGATGAAGAAAGATGAGAAGAGGAAGAAAGCAGAAGAAAATAAAGAAGAAAGATCAGAAGAATAAAAAAGAGAGAAGAAAGAGGAAGAGGAGAAGAAAGTAACTGAAAACAGATATGTATATTTCTTCCTTCATGAATAAAGCAATACTTTGTATCCATGGGTTTGTTTCTCAAATTGTTGCTAGGTAATGTTTAAAACATCGGATGCAATGAACTATTTTACTCCGAACCCGTAAGTTAATAGCATACAAAGACGATACGAGAACATACATAACTATTGAGATATACCAGATATCTCAAGGATACATTGATGTTGTAAAGTCTAGATAATACCCATTGATTGATGTTTGAGACCGGAATAGAAAGTACAACGCGATATTGTACATTCGTCGACAGACAGTCGCCGTCGACAGACATTGTAGACACTTTTGCATTAGTCAAAACAAAATACGGATGTTGATACACGGATTTCAGGACTAGTGTATGATCATTATAACATTCCGAATGTTGAACATCAGGACTAATGTTTGAAAATATCTCTAGTGAATGACAAACAATATTTAAGAACATAAAATGTTAATATTTAATCAAAAGTTGTATTCCCAAGAAAAACAGGTCAATCAATTGTATTATCACGTTTTAGTACCAAGTATGTCCTGCGAAAGGGAGCCGTTTTCCAGTCCAAAAAGCGGAATTCGGCCCAATCTGGGAGCCCTGGTCTCCCTGAAAATTTTGAAAGAGGCCCAGCGGCCCTACTCAATTAACAAGGGCTTCGTTGGAGTACGAACGCGTCAGGAAGTTCCAAAGGGCAGCGTCAGTGCATACGTGTGCCAGGAAAAACTTTCAGAGCTCGAAAGACAACAAACCAAAGAGAAATGAATGATGCCACAACAGCGCGCATTGCTACTTTCTAGCATTGCTAACGATTTTGTAATATGATAATATTGCAATTTCTGGCCATGTTAACACATTTCAGCCATTACTTACACAAAAAGGGCGGTAAATACAAATTTGCAAATTTGAAAATTGCGTAAAATACGCTAAACTACTCAGATTTTCAAATACGAGTTTGGAATGTGTTTCAAACATGTCTTGAGTATCAAATATCATTAAATAAAAATCTCTGTCACCAATATTGTAGTTTTGCAATGTTAATTTTTTTCAATTTTCGAAAATACAGAGTTCAGCAAGTAAGGCTTCTGAGTCTTTTATAAGTGTACATTCATGAAAAAATAAAAACAAACTTTTGAGCTGTTTTTGATATGTTTTAATTGCCTTACTTCAATAAAAAAAGTATTCGCAACTTCTCGTGTTAAAAAAATTAACAACGCTTTAATTAAATTTTAATTTTTCTCAACATATTTGTTGAATGAAAAATCTCTATTATCAATGATGTAGTTTTGATACGTTAATTTTTCGCAATTTTAATAAATATGAAGAGATCACCAAAAATAAAATCTGTTTGGTTTTTATAATCATATTTTGGTCAATTCGATAAAAAATATTTGGAGCCGTTTTTGAGAAAATATTTTTGATTGTCTACTTTCAAATTACAACGCAAAATTACACACGTAGAAGCTACTCATTTTTCGAGAAATTGTACCTGATCTTATTTACAAAGAAGATCTTTGAAGAACAGATTTCTTTAAGAAAAGTCTCTGACTGCAATAGTGTAGTTGTGGGAAGACGCCGAACATTTTTGAAATTTTGCAATTTTCGAAATTTCAGAAAGTTCAACGAAAATAGGATTTGTGCCTATTTTTAGGCGTTTGTTGGGCTATCCGAATTTGAATTAAGAAATTTGGAGCCCTTTTAGGGAAAATGTTTAAAATGTTCTTAAGACTTCACACCGTACGCCCAAAATTAAAACATTTGCTTTAATTTCAGAGCTTTAGGTTCAGCCAAATCGATAGAATACCAATTTTGGAGAAAATCATATGAATGGTTCAGGCTCTTCTAGCGGTTGCACACGGGCGGACAGATGAGACAGACACTTTGCCGTCAGCCAATATTATGGTTTCAAGGGTCCAAGAAATGTAGATTCAGAGTACACAATTTTCTATATTAAATAACATACACTTCCCACTTACAGTCGTGGTAACTAAGTAATTCCTAGGTATTTTAAGATCCCCTGGATTTCCTAGACTTCCCCACAGGACCAAGACATTCCTTTTCTGCAGATACTACCAGCAATGCTAAATTGCTCCATCATAGTTTACAAATTGTGTGTAGAGCTTAATAGAGCTTCTGAGAGCAATTAACGAGATAGTCAGTAGATCGCCTCGAGACGTGATCCCCAGCGACTTGAGGGCACTGACTGTGGATCTTGGCATAGCCCCTGAGGTACCAACCACCACTGGCAGGATTCTGGCGTTGGGCACTCCATGAAGTTGGGCTGCCAGGGGAATGACTGGTTGGTATTTTACCACATTTTCCTCTGCTTCTTTTAGAAGGCTAGACCCATCCTCGTGGCGGACAGTCACATCGACCACGTGGACCCCTTCCCGGCTTTTTATTACCAGGTCAGGTTAGAGTCTAACCCCTTCGGCAACAGTGAAAGTGGCTTCCGTGGACACCACAGTGTCGGATTTCCGGAGCATCTTCCCCTCTATGAAATGTTTGATCTCGTCATGGCGCTTTATTCTCGCTGGCTTCGTAAAAATGCACTGACCGAGGATGTGATTCATGGTTTCTACCGCTGTATTGCACTTCCTGCAATGTACATCCTCCCTGGGCCTTCCTCTACTAAGAGTAGTTCTATTGGCAGCGGTATTTGATATCAATTGGAGTGCAGTTATAAAAAGACCAGGTTTCAAAAGATTATAATCTTTCAAAAAGGCATTTCCAATCGGATCGTTTAAATGCGCCTTAACCGCTCTCCCTTGGGATCCCAGCTTCTCCCAAGCGGCGACCTCGTCATCGGCGCATTTCTTCTTATAAGCCCTTAAATCTTGTTCAGTATAGGGCCTGAGGCCTTAGTATAGGCTAGAGGAAGTAATTTACTACATACAGGAACATAATTTATCAACATTTCCAATACCAGGGTCCGGTAATATGCGTTTTTGTGAAGAAAAACAAGGTTCTTGTCGTAGCATTACAACATTTTCTCTATATTAGGTAATTAATTACTATGTGCGGAAGTCAAATTAAGAATAACTAGTGGCCTGTAGCAGCAAAAATGTTTGCTGTCGAGTGTGGGGAAAACGGGATCCTGGAGCAGCACAATCTATCCTCCTGAAAAGGCACACGTGAATAAGAAAGATTTTTTCTTCGTCGTCCCGTGACAAGAAGAAAAACAAAGAAAGAGAGAAAAATTAATAAATAGATTGACTTATCCCAGTAATAATCTGAATGCCTTGCACATGGCGGCAATCAATCGGTAATCAATCAACTTTATCATTGGAAATAGAACTCTAACCCAAACCTACCCAGATCCAACGAAACTGCAGGGAGGCGAGGTAGGTAAACAAATCCTTATTAAATCAGTATTGCCGCCCAACGAGAATCGTTACATCGATTTTGCAAAGGGAAATGAACTCTATTGAACAATGTCGCATTCACCATCACCATCAATAAAAATGTACATAAATTATATTGTCAATTTAATGAAAAAAATCACAGATACAGAAAGTACTGCAAAAACCAAAATTTAAAAAAGTATAACCAAATATCAGAAGAGGCTTCTTGAGGAGATTGAAGTGATTAACAATGTAAATGTGATGTGATGAAATAACTAAACCCTTTTTAGCGTGAATGATAAAATATTCAGCAGTCAGAGTAATTGAGGGAACCATATTTCAATGGACTGTCTTATGGATGTTTCAGCAAATCCGTTACTCTTCTTGTAAAAATTACAATAAAATAATAATAATAATAACAACAACAACTCCACCTAGGGAGTACACGACCTTGCAGTTGGTGGTGGATCTTGAGTACCCCCATGAGCCTTAAAGCTATGTCAGTGGTAGCCTGGCTTCCGGTAGGGCCTCCCTTGCTGAATAGGTTGAAGGTGAGGGGTCAGACGAAGAAGTACTCCATTTTGAGGAGAGTGGGAAGTAAGTAGAGAGGGAAGGGTCATGAACCTTTGGACATCCTGTTGTCGGCCCATAGAGGGTACAGGAGAGAAACTGGGTTGGCACACCAGGCCACTGATTAGAGTGGAGGCCCGAACCTTGCATTAGCCAGCGAAGGAGGCTGCCTTCAGCAGTCAGTGAAAATACCGTGGGGTTTAGTAATGCCGACTGGCGATCGGAGGGACCCCTTGCTGGGCCCTGCGGGAGATGCCCCGAGGCCACTGTGGGTCGCAGTAACGGGTGGCAGGAAACAACCCAAAGGTTAAGTGTGATCTGTGAACTCGAACTTGCGTCCCGCAAATCTTCGATTCAAACCAATGAGCAAAATGGATAGAACAAGAAATGTAATGAATCTTAACGTGCCTTGTTCTACCAATGTCCCATACCTGCTCAGAAACCGAGCTAATGTCACCTTGTCGACGTCTGGCCACCCCACGGATGTTAGTCCCAGGGACCCAGAGCCGGCAGTAGCTCGAAGCCATCTTCAGAGATGGTCCCGGGATGAATTAAAGGAGGTGATGTGGTGCTTTTACTATGCAAAAGCGAAAAATGGGGGCTCAGAAATAGAAGTTTTCAAGGTATGGAGAGAGAGGAACCCAGATATGAGACCTACCCTAGACTCAAAGAAGCTTGCCAGTCAACGACGTTACATATTCAGCAGTGGAAAATTCACAGCAGAACAACTTGCTGACATTGAGAGAAATGCGGAGTATGTACTTCGCTCGAACAATCCACATGACGAACATGTAGAACTTGAAAATGATCCCGTGGAAGGTTCATCTCTTTCCAGTGAAACACACGTCAGTGGTAAAAATTCATCTGGAAATGAATTACACGATAAAGACATAAGGCGAAATATCCTTCGGCGCGAGATAGAAAGAGTTAGTCAACTTCCGTTTGAATCTCGCGAACCGTTGAGGAGAATATACGAAAATGCCAAAGCTAAAAGAGTGATAGAAACAGTGAATTCTGTCTTAAATGAGGTGGTCGAGACCCCAGGCACAGATCTAGATATTACTGAAATCAATCTCATCATATATGCAACTGGATATCTAGTATCTCAGATAATTTTGGGGCCAGCCAAGAACACCGACGGCCGACAGCAAAATAGAGTAAACAGCTCTGTATACCCATGGATGAACAGAATTATGAAACGGATAGCCGACACCCGGCGCGAAATATCACTCTTAGCTGAGGCATCTTCTAAATCAACGCACACCTCTAAAGTTCAACGAAAAATATTCAATGTTGAACAAAAATACCAAATTGAAAATGACACCAGCAGGCTAATGATAGTTGAGAAGCTAAAAGAGAAAATTCAAGCATGGGCTCAAAGAATTAGACGTTAAAAACGTAGAATAGATTTCCGTGTACAGAATCGGTTGTTTGAAACAGACGCGAAGAGATTCTATCGCAATCTGACTCAAAAACCGAATGGCAAAGCTGTTACTCCTTCAAAAGATGACGTCGAAGCATTTTGGGCAGGAATCTGGGAGGAGAGCAGATCCTACAACAAAGACGCATCTTGGCTTCAATCTGAAATTGATGCTGCCGATGAACTTGTAGAAACAGTGGAAGATGTTCACCAATTCTCGGAAGAGGACCTCTTCCAAGCAATCCCCGGGATTGATAAGATCCAGATTTATTGGATTAAGAAATTAACAGCAATACATTCTCATCTAGCAAAGGCTGTTAATAAAATTTTAGAAAACCCAAAGGAACTCCCGGAATGGCTCACACGCGGCATCACATATTTGCTACCCAAAGCGGGAGACAGCTCTTTGGCGAAGAACTACAGGCTAATCACTTGTCTGCCAGTACTGTACAAACTTATCACTGCAGGCATAGCTGACAAAATGTACAGACATCTAGATAAGAATCATCTAATGCCAGCTGAACAAAAAGGATGTCGTAAAGGCTCTTATGGCTGTAAGGAAATCTTGCTACTGAATAAAGTCATTTTGAATGATGTAAAGAAACGCAAACGTAATTTGGTCATGGCTTGGATTGACTACCAAAAGGCCTTTGATAGTGTACCACACGATTGGATTTTGAAGACCCTGGAGATCTATCGATTTCATCCTAGACTTATTGAATTTTGCAAGGCTAGTATGAAGTCGTGGAGTACCAGGTTACTAATACACAGCGGAATAACCAGAAGTTTTCAGATTAACAGGGGTATTTTTCAAGGAGATTCACTATCCCATCTGCTGTTTTGCATTAGTTTGATCCCAGTATCTAGACAGTTGTCTCAAGCTGACTTTGGTTACAAACTCCATGGTGATGAAAGGCCAGTATCACATTTGTTTTACATGGATGATCTTAACGTGTTTGCTAAGAATGAAGCGATTCTCTCCCAAATGCTGTCTGTCGTGAATGACTTTAGCAATGATATCTGCATGAAGTTTGGTCTTGACAAGTGTGCAAAAATCAATTTAAAAAGAGGGAAACTAACAACATCTGAGAACATTGAAATTGATACGCACACTGTGATTCAAGATCTTGAGCCAGGTAAAACTTACAAATATCTGGGCATTGAAGAATGTGAAACCATCTCGAACGACAGAATGAAAGAGAGAATTCGTAGGGAGTATTATAGGAGAGTGAGACTGGTCCTGCAGTCCGCTCTGAATTCCAGGAATAAAATATCTGCAATAGGTAGTTTTGCGGTACCTGTAGCCGAATACAATTTCGGACTAGTGGACTGGACTGAGCAAGAAATTCGTACCATGGATCGAAAAACCAGAAAACTGCTAACAATGTATCGTGTTTCCCACCTTCGAGCTGATATACATAGATTTTATGTGTCACGTAAGGAAGGAGGAAGAGGTTTCAGACAAATTGAGGCCTCCTGGCACAACGCAATAGTCGGGTTGGGGAAGTATGTAGTCAGCCATGAAGATGACCCTCTAATGAGACAGGTCATGAAATCTGACCGAAGAATGGGAAACAGAGGCATTGTTAGTGTAGCAAGAAGCATTGCGAAAAAAACTAGGCAAGCCACGTCGAATACACTGAACATACACTGAACTTCTGATGCTGCTAAACATGAAGTGTGAGACACAAAAAATGTTAAAGAAATCGTGGAGAGACGAACCACTCCACGGACAATACCTAAAAAGAATGGACAAGGTGCAGATCAATAAAGATCAATCATTTATGTGGCTTAAAAAGGGAAGAATGAAGCCAGAGTCGGAAGCACTTGTAATAGCTGCACACATTTTGCGCAAAGTATTGTAGAGGCACCGGCAGTCCCTAGATCTGCTCCTTAGGTAGCTGGTTGCAACCTGGAGTAGATTGTATATTCAGCCGACTCTTAACATCTTGATGTGGTGGAATAATAATAATAATAATAATAATAATAATAATAATAATAATGAGAGAAATAGTATTAAAAACCAAGGAAGTGAATATTATCACAAATAAAATTGACATCAACCGAGGAAACTTCCAAGGAGATTCTTTGAGCCCACTTCGGTTTTGCTTGGCTTTGAACCCGCTATCCACTATCTTCAACAGCAGTAAGTATGGCTATGAGATAAAGAGTTGGCACTCCTCGTACAGACTCTCCCATCTGGCATATATGGATGATATAAAGCTGTATGCATCAACAGCCAGTTCGTTGAAGCAGCTCCTAAATATCACAGAAACTTTCTCTGAAGACATCGGAATGTGTTTTGGTGTAGATAAGAGTAGAACGGTTACCGTGGTACGTGGCAAATTGACGAGGGGTCTAGAATACGAGACGCAATTAAAAATTAAATCGTTAGAACATGATGAAGTGTATAAGTATCTTGGTCTAGAGCGGTCTCGAACAATAGCCCACTCGGAAGTGAAGAAACGTATAACCGCAGAATTCAAGGACCGACTCACAAAGGTTCTCAAAACATCTTTGAATTCGCGAAATCTTGCCACTGCAATAAATATATACGCTATTCCTGTGATCGTCTACTCAATGGGCTTAATAAAATGGAGTCAGATCTTGAAGCAATGGATAGATATGTAAGAACCATAATGACTCAATATCGATATCATCATTCTAAATCTGCTGTTGAGAGGATCAACCTACCTCGTGAAAAAGGAGGTCGAGGCTTTACAAATATAACCAACAGTAATGCCAATCAAATCTCTCTTACGAGAAAGTACTTTCTTGAGAGGGCAGAAACATCGGCACTGCATAAGGCTATAGTAGAGGCTGATTTCACCCCCTTAAATCTTGTAAATACTCAGTTTCAACCGGAGTACACTAGTCATGAAAGCCTGATGCAACAGTGGTGTCGAAAAGAGCTACATGGTAGACATCCCAATGAACTATCAGGCCAGAACATTGATTTTAAAGTTTCCAATAGGTGGTTGACACGTGGTTTACTCTACCCAGAGACAGAAGGCTTTATGATGGCCATCCAAGACCAGATTATCGCAACAAGAAATTTCTTACGATGTGTAATAACAGACCCCCTCCATAGTAAGTGATGAATGTAGAAGATGCGGTGCACAGCATGAAAACATCCAGCACATCCTTGCTGGTTGTAGTGTGTTGGCTCCCACTGCCTACAAAGTTAGGCACGATAATATGGGGAAAATAATTCACGGACGACTAGTAAGAAAATACGGACTTGAGTCCTGTGATGTCCCATATTACAAATATCATCCTTCTACAGTCTTGGAAAATGAAGAATGGAAACTGTACTGGGACAGAAGCATTATTACAGTTACCACATTTTCGAACAATAGGCCAGATATAATAGTTCTGAACAAGCTCAAGAAAACAGCCATGATCATCGATTTTGCAGTCGTCAACAATAACAATCTAGAATCTGTTCATAGCTTGAAAATTCAGAAATATGTACCGTTGACTTAAGAGCTTCGCCACCAATGAAAACTTGAGAATATCGGCATACTACCGATATTAATGTCCACCACAGGATTAGTACCAAAACACACAATGCATGCAATTCAAGTGTTGGAATTACCATTCTCATGCGTGGAACAAATGCAAAAAGCAGTAATACTGGATAGCTGCAGAATAGTAAGAGAATTGCTGGGATGTACGGCTGATTGGGACACGATTGATTGAAATGTCAAGAGTAACATTCGTTCGTGTTTTGTCTTAGCGAGACCGACCGAGCCTAGACCAGCAATGGTCAGGTGGATGTTCCTGCACATAGTGCAGAGAGTGAAATATTCGGATAATAATAATAATAATAATAATAATAATAATAATAATAATAATAATAATAATAATAATAATAATAATAATAATAATAATAATAATAATAATAATAATGCCGGCCCCATAGCCGAGGTCGCTAAAGCAGGAGTGTCGTGGCGAATTCGGACCAAAGGGTCGCGGGTTCGAGTCCCGCCTCGGACATGGGTGTATTTGTGTATGTCTGTATGTGTGTGTGTCGTCCTTTCACCCCTCATTTTCGTTATCATTCCATCTTCCATACTCCCAGGGCTAACAACCCTGGGGGATAAAAATGGAATCTAGCGTAATGCTGATCCAACATGAATTACACATGCCTATCTGTCCGAGCCTCGGAAGTGTAGCGTGGTCATAAATGACCTATAAGCAAACAATAATAATAATAATAATAATAATAATTATTATTATTATTATTATTATTATTATTGAGTCACTCAGGCGGTAAGGCCTTCTCCTCCGTCAGACTACATACACTACGAGTCCTCCAGGAAATCGTGACACAGAAACTGCGATAAGACGAACAGATCGAGATTGTGAAACCGGAACAAAGATTATTATCCTTTGGGAATCAGTAGTACTGCAATAAAAATTAATAAGTAATGTTTAATTGTACATTCGAAGGATTTTAATTTTCCCTTAATAACGCGTATTCCCTTCTCAAAATTGCAACATTGCATCGTTGCATTCGGTAGATAGAGACAGAACTATCTTCAAAACTATTTGTTTTATTGTTAAAATAATCAAAATAAAATAGGCTTCTTTTTAAAAACGGAATTTCAAGAATTCTTTATGAGTTAATCGTTTTATAAATAGATTAACCTCTTGTTTTGCGAAGATCGTGTTCGCAGTAGAAGTGAAATCATTAGTTTTCAAAATGTGACAGGTTCCAATTGAGTAACGCTTTCTATCAAAGGTATGAGGCTAGGGTGAACGTTATCACAAGCGAACGTTATCACAGTTCATATGAGATAAACTCGAAGGATGTGGGAGCGGCTTTCTAGTGGACGGTCACAACAGGTGAGATAGCTCTTGAAGACGGAGTCAACCAGTGCAGGATTTTCAACAGGTAAGATTTTTAATTTTTTAGAAACATATTCTTTCACTATAAGTATCTGTAATTCTCGCCACACGGAATTTCTCGAAGAAAAAATCTGGAAGATTTTGGGTGCTGTACTGTAATTAAAAGGGGTATAAGGGCGAGGGAGGGGTGCCCAGAAGACATCAGATGAAATGTTATTATATCTTTCGAAAAAAAGTAATAAAATCCTATCCTTGTTTTGTTTGGTGACGAAATGTATCCAGTCTTGATTCTACTGAGCACGAAACACTATCACGGGTGTCAATCACTCTTCTCTCAGCGCCAAAGACAAGATCAAAGAAAATAAATTAAATACGTCACGATGAAGAAGATATTTTCATTCGCTTTCGTTATTCACAAGAATTTGGAATAGCTTGTGGTTAAAACATATCCAAGAAAGATTTGATGCGTACTTCAGTAATATTTTCTATTTCTGATTCACTATAATGAAATTTAACGTAAAGCCGCATTTTATTTCTCCAGATCTCGCAAAACTGTATTCGATTCTTACACTTTTTTTTTAAATTTCGCTACCAAATAAACTTTTTAAATATCATTTGTTTAAAAATTGCACAGCGTTTCAACATTTTGGGAAATATTCCTGACATATTTTTTTTGTGGCAACGCATTTGCGTTTTTCACAAAGATCAGTTCTTAGTTGTGTGTTTTTTTAAATTACATTTATTAATAGTCGAATCAACTAGTTGGTTATTAGCGATTAGTTGTTTGTGTTTTGCTTCAGTTAGCATTTTTCGTATCACAAGCATTGTTTATACCTCACAGAATAATTACACTTCAATATTCTTAGTTTAGCTGGTAAATGTTTTCATATAATAAAAATTAAACATTTATATTTCTTTATTTTTTGAAATCTCTAATAGAGCAATTTTGTGTAATAACTTCGTAAGTTTATTGAAATAATTTTGTTGGTAAATTATTTGCCCCTTCCTGGCTACTTTAACAGAGATAAAACGCTAATATAATTCTTAGAATATCTACACTTGATTTATTATCAACGAGATTAAAGCCGTTTACGTATCTTAAATGTGAATACTTTAAAAAAAGGAACCCTTATTCAACTGAAAGAATGAATCAAAGATGTATCGTCCTGGAGATTAATACTGGTCATGTGACGACGATAACGATTGCGACACAGTTGATTACTAGAATCGATGGGTGGGACTCACCTCCTCCAAAGAACTTGAAACAAATGCCGTCTCGAAGTTACTACTGAGGAAAATTAAGAACAATGAACTGTTGAATAATAATTGAAGTTAACATCAAAATATAATATAGATAAAACTATAATTTTCAATCAATGTACCACGAATAAATTTGAAAGAAACCATACAATTAACTGCTCACAAATCAAAACTCATAACTTAAATCTAAACCCTCAAGGTCTACAAAGTTTCAACTGTCCCAAATTGGTGTTTTCATCAGGTGTGATATATTTTAATTTTTAGATCTTTTAATTGCGGTAGAACATTGCATTAATATAATTTTGGTAAAATGGAGATTTTAACTGATAAAACAAAATTTCAACATTTGACGATTTTTGTGGTCTATTATCTGTTCAGTGAAAATGTTTAGTGTGCTATGGAATTCGCGAAGGGGTTCAGTGTGGAAGGAGCAAAATGCAGAGATAATTACTGAGAATGATTTGCCTACTCATTCTGAGTCATGCCTCTATTTTATTGGAGCTTGAACTAGAGCAAATCAATTAAGCAGCTAACATTCCTTTTCAAACACTCTCCGAAACAGTGATGTTCTCATTTCTCTCCCAGTTTTCGTTCGGAGAATCTTATCGTATGGAAAAATTTGAGTATCCTACGACGCAGTACAAATTCATCCTACCTATCAATTGAAACACATCGTTTAAAAACAAAACTCAGATAGACTGAAGCAAATACTTGACTTAAATAATAATAATAATAATAATAATAATAATAATAATAATAATAATAATAATACACGATCAAAACGTCGTTACCAAGGAGGCAGAGAAACGTCTTAAATTCAAGAGTTTGGAAATCGAGATCAGCCGCATGTGGGGCGTAAAAGCGCAGGTCGTACCGATAGTTATCGGAACTCTGGGATTTGTTCCGCACAATTTGTGCAAGAACTTGTCTAAACTCCCAGGTGATTCAAAAGACGGGGAAGTGCAAGAAATCGCTTTCTTTGGAACAGCCCACATTTTGCGCAAAGTATTGTAGAGGCACCGACAGTCCCTAGATCTGCTCCTTAGGTAGCTGGTTGCAACCTGGAGTAGATTGTATATTTAGCCGACTCTTAACATCTTGATGTAGTGGAATAATAATAATAATAATAATAATAATAATAATAATAATAATAATAATAATAATAATAATAATAATAATAATAATAATAATAGCATTCTTCAGATTACATTAAAGTCTGAGGTCTCGACGCCAAAAAATGCCGGCGTAAAAAAAATCACGAAAATTGTAGAAGAGACACACGACGAAGAAGTTGGAGGTAATGTTGATCAATCGGATGAAGTTTTGGTTGACCTCTGGGAAACAACACGTGGGGTTGATGGTGGCGAAGGCGGAGGCGGTGGTGCAGGCGGACGAGGCGCAGGAGGGGACGATGAGCTCGTGGGAGATAGCAAGAAGTTGACATGTGATTTAACCAGAAGACATTGATGAACAGAAGAAGCTTGTGCAGAAGCTAGCTGTGACTTTTTTGCGTGATCATCGCTAGATTTCCCTAATTTAGTACACAGAGAACAGAATTCCTCAGATTTAAATGAAGCGATGGGGGAGAGTGGGGTGGGTCTCAATATCGTGGGGGGTTCTCTTTTTCAAATGCTCAAAACTACGCTAATTTTATTTAGTTTACCATTCTTTAAATAAATATCCTGGTTTTCCTTACGGCAATATTGAATTCGTAATTCCTTTGAAAATCTGGGTTTGACAGCAAAACTAAATACCATTAAATTCAAAACACGTGAAATACTGTGTTATATTTCTCTACAACCTTGAAATAGAATGCGTAACCTTGCTGGATATTTAATCCACGAATGACATCTATTACACACCCTGTGAATTCCAGTACGGAATCCACGGCCTGTCGACCAATCACATTCCTAGAATTTTCGGAATCCACGGACAAAATTGCATTCTCTTTTCATTTCGTACTTCTTTTGAACCGCGGTATACAAGTGAATGAATTCGCAGTTTCGTGTACGTAACCTAGAAATTATTGTACTCATATTTCTCGTTAACATTTCGCATTGATCATTCAACTGAAAATGAATCTTGAAGCCAGCGACAGTGACAATGGAATTTGTACTCCACCTGAAATTCAGGAAATAGCGATTTCGACAACTCTACAATTATTGCCAGAAAAATCAAATAAGTATTATGAGCAATCGCATACGACATTTAAGGAATGGAGAAAGAGTAATAGGGTGAATTCTTTTATCAAGAACGTTTTGTTGGCTTTATTTTTCAAACTTTTCTCAACATATTATAAACCCTCTAGTTTATGGAAGTTTTACTCATTCTTATGAAGCACATTGTACATACACAGTTTGAGCAGGCAATCCTTATACCTGAGTTTCATATAAAACAAAATAATTATCTCCTTTCCTCAACATCCGCGAATTAAATATTCGCGGGTTTTGAACATTCGCGATTAGAGACATGCTACAGATATTAACATACGTGAGTGCGTCTTTTGGTCGTACATTTTCTTTTGAAGCCAGCACATTTCCTTTATCAGAGTCATCTGGGAAACGGAATTCGACAGACGTCGGAACTCAAAGTATCACTTTCTGCACAAACTTTTTCAGTTGAAATGTCAATTCACATTTATAAAATAACATAATTGTAAAGTAATTCAATTCAGTTGTGTCAAATTCAAGGTAATGGCTGGCCTCTTAAACAGAAAAGCCATTCAGGATCTGTGCAACTTTCATTATTATGAGCTCATTGAAGAGGAGCTTCGGTAAATCATCAGTGAATAAAACCTCCTCGAAGGTAATGATGAAGTAACGGAAGCGAATCTGCGTCCTGTAGCAACATCAATGTCAGAACAGTTAAAAGCGTTCTAAAACTTCAAGAAGCTCTGTTGGAAAGGGCATTGGAATATGATCCGAACATGCAAATAACTTCGGAATTTAAGAGAGAAAAAGAAGCAGCAACTCTTCCATATCTGAATATTAGAACAACGAGGAGGATGATGAAACAAAAAAATAATCAAATCCTATATATTCAATTACTTTCAACTTTGAAATAAGTTTCAAATATTGATATACTTCTTCATTTTGAGATGTTAATTGTGAATTCTGTTTTCTGCAGGAGCACTTAATCAGTTCTACTGCAATTGATTGTCAGTTATTTTTTGATTTCTTTTTTAATCTGTTTTCCGATATCCAGGAACCTAACCCACTTTCCTTCATTAAAAGATAGACTCAACAATCGCAAATTTAACATTAGCGATTTGTTTTTGGGAACCTAACTCTCGCGAATGAGTGATTACTGTATGTTCAAAACCTATTCTAAATATTTCAAGTTCATAGAAAAAGTATAGTCTTCTATTTGCGCATAATAACTATTATTCACTCGTAGCAATTACGAAACTCGTTCCTTCGTCTCTCGTGTCGTAAACATCAACTCGTAAATATTAGACATCATTGTGCGCTCATTGAAGAATATTCTATAAAATTCCTTTAGTACTCGGTTATTATTCATTATGATATTGCTGCAAGAAAGCGCACCCCTTCCACGTCAGAAAAACTCGAAATGGGCCTACAGTCGACTGAGCAGATGCTGTCATTTCAACATTTCACACATGGAAATGATGTTATCTCGCAGAATGTGTAGAGCTCTGTATCCAAAGAATCACGAGCCGAACATTGAAACGAGACGCTGACCATTCGCTGTGTAATACAGGCTGAATGTCCACGGTTGGAAGTACCGTACCCGACGCCGACGTGCCGCAGCTTGGGTTCCACTCTCATTATCTTGAGCTAATCAGTGCTCGGAACCCTCTCCGATACATCGGAGCCCTTCGCGATGACTCCGCCGGACTTGAATAAATTAGCTTTTGTCGAACATTCAAACGCAAGTACAACAGAATTACGGAACGCTAGGCAATGCTACTCATCCACACAATGATCTAGGTATTCACATAAATTTAGAATCTAAATTATTTAAATTCATAAAAGAAAAATGTACAGCACTTCCATACTAAAATAATGCGTGATGTTTGCAAGCGGTCTTGTTACCCTTGTAATGACATTCATACATTTATTCATACATAAATAGAAGTAAATATTCCTAAACATCCTTCTTTACTAAAAAGAGATTCGAGCCGTCTTGTTGTAGAGGTAAACTCTTTAATGACTGATACAAATGAGT
Organism: Acheta domesticus; assembly: GCA_031308135.1. Taxonomy (NCBI): domain Eukaryota; kingdom Metazoa; phylum Arthropoda; class Insecta; order Orthoptera; family Gryllidae; genus Acheta; species Acheta domesticus. The sequence goes on along the minus strand of JAHLJT010009436.1, from coordinate 172,255,546 downwards.
ATGCATCGTTACGAGAAATGCTTCGTATTCATATTTCAGGATACGTTGGAAAAGCATGAACAATTTTGTGGATTTAGTTTCGGAAAGTTTGAAAAAACAATATTTTCGAATGTCCTGTGTTAGCTATTGAAAACTTAGTTGATTTTTCTGATTGTTTTTTAAATTTCCGGATGTTACCTCATCATTAATCCGTATCTCCTTCGACAGATGTCGAAAATTCGTTTCTCCTAACAAAACATTAATCTGTGAAATATCCTCCAGCACCTACCATGCTCTGACAAGTAATTGTCTCAACACAAAGATTAATGCCAATTCTAAACTGTTAGATTTTCATGGTTTAATACCAGGATACTTTAATGCCATATTTAATGTAATTCTGTATTATATTAGTTACTTAACACATACTGAAAATCACTATCATCTTTCGTTGGTCATGTTTAACTCATACTACTTCAAACAGAGAAGGTCTACTTCGAAAAGCCCACGAGTTAGATCATGCTCCGTTTCACATGTTTGAAGGTTTCATATCATTCGTTGAGATCAGTTTTTTATTTTTTTTTTCATTTATCAGATATTAATCCTTGCGAAGAGTAACTGCATTTATCTCTTGTTTATAAAGGATGTGGTAGAGATATGATACAGCTCCTACTGTCAATATTAATCGATAAACATTAATGAATGGCAATACTGTATTTGTTTTGCAATTATCTTGTTGACTCAGTCTGAACTGTTAGTATTTTTCATTCTCGTATTCATTTTTGATATTTTCAAAATCTGTTGAATAACCATTCAATTTTACAAACGTGAAGACTTTTTCAGATGTTTTAAAATCATTGCAAAGGTACTGTTAATAGACCAGTTTATACGGCACAACATATCTTTAAAATAATCATTTAATTCCTTTTCATCAATGCTGCTTATAAATTTTCCAAGCTAACTGCAATTAATCCTTCAAACTCATCCCGTATCAGTTTGAAATACTCCCGCAGACAATGTCCCCGTGCGGTCATGAAACTGCATGTGAAAATGAAAATTGGATGTTCCCATGCCTATACAGGAAGTCGTTGAGAGCAAACAAATACGAACCAGTACGTTCGTGAGGAAATTTTCCTTTCTTTGACTGCAGTAAAAGAAATGTCAATAACAGAACAGTTTTTCCTTTTAGCAGACTCTCATAAAGAAAGCATGGGTGTCTTTGGGTGTATCATGAATAATTATGGGTGAATAGCAATAAACAATCGCAAAGTGAATTCACAAGGTACATCAAAGCCAAAGAGAACTCACAAGGCTACTTTTGAAAACAGATTACAGAAATTTCCCAATTGGTAGAGATGCCGGAATACGGTATTCAAAGATAACATAGGATATCGAAAATGTTTTTTCTACGAGATAAGAATTTTATATGTATTGGAAAGTGTTAAGAAATCAGATAAAGAATGGAATGTTATTTGTCAAGAAAGTTTCCTGGAAAGGATAAATTGTTTAGTGTTACATTTTTCTCTCAACCTAATCAACGCCATGAAACTATTGGCTGCTTGCTTTTTTCGGGTTCTGATAGTCCCATTTGCTGAATGACGCATCAGTCTTGTCAAATCATGACATAGATCTTTCAACTAATCTTGTAAAAATATACAACTGTTCAAAACAGCCTCGAAGAAATCGGCATCTTCCACTTCTTTAACAAAATAATTTACTATTTTCTATACTCCCATTGTATAATGCCATCATTTCATGGCTGCAACCAGTTGCATAATAATACTCATTATTACACAGATTTTATTATGATGCACGTTGTTGACCAATCACAGAGAAGTTTAGAAACCAAGTATTGACAATCATTGAGAATCGTTCGATCGTGTACATTAAAATTGCATTTGATATTACATTATGCACGTCAGTTTTAATTTCTTTTATTAGTAGTTATTTTTTTGCGGAATATTATTTAAACTAAATGGGGTCGTAATTTCACTACGATCCTATTTGACTAGCGCAGTACTCTCTCGCAGGCGGACTACTAGCCAGAGCCACCTGCGGCAGCATACGAGGGTACGGTTAGGGAGCTGTCCGCTAGGTGGTCTTGGCTAAATCCTCCACGGCAAGTGCCAGAAAACGATTCAATGTAAAAGCTTAACTTATAAAAGTTGTAGAAAAAGTACCGTATGATACTCGATGTAATGTGTATTAATAGACTCATGTGAAGTTTACGATACTCGCTCGTTCCTCGCTCGTACCGTATATCACACTCGTTATTAATACCCACCATAACATCATCGTTTTATAAATTAAAAGTGTAAATCGCTACATTACCTTACTTCAATGTCACGGATTCAGAAACCTTTTCAGAACACATCCTTATTCAGAAATCAAAGTCCGGCCGTCACTCATGATTAGGACCCTTCCGGGCCACTAATCCAACCAAATGATTCTATCTCCTCGGAGTGGAGCTCAGGAGCTTATTCGATTCTCCTCGGCGAGATAAATCGATTTACACAATTCTTAGGCCGTTCCCTCTAGAATATTCTGGAACTGTTCTAGAAAATCATGCGGTTTTTATTATTTCAATGCACCTATTTCGGTGAAAATGAAACACACTTTTTTCGGCATTCACATTAATAGTAACGACTTGATATCCCTGACTATAATTAAACCAAATTTTGTAATGAACTATCAAAAACGTGTTTTTTGGAGGAGGAGCTTTAAGCAGCTAAAACGCACATTGGGAGAGTTTCAAAATCACAAGGATCGCGAGGATCGCTCGCGTCAAGAAGAATGTTTTGTTTCTTTTTTCAGGCGAATCTTTCTTAAATAATGTGACAGCATTTTAGAAACATCGTGTTTTGGGTGTTATAAATAAGATAAAAATGTAATTACTGACGTTCCCATTTACGAATACATTGATAAGAATCCACTAAACGTGTTGTGTTATTTCTTGTATTATTAATTTCGCAAGCAATTTGTTCAAGTAACTAGAGGGATGAATGTTATGGCCTTTAATGTTTACCAGCAAGACAAAGTTTTAAAGTTTCACTATCAATGCCGATGAAAGGGAATAGCAGGCAATAGCTTCTGACAAAGAACTAACTTTTAGTTACAATGGTTTTATTAAAATACTATTACATTTTCACTGAATTATGTACATAAGAATAACTTTCAAAATCTATGCAAGCGAAAAAAAACTCATGCTAAATACCAATATATTTATTTATAATAGATCAAGAAACAGTTTTCAGTACTGCAACAGATATCGGAGTTTTTCCGATATACTCTAAAAATTGTGGTAGTATTTTAAAACTTCACGTTTGTTTATACTCGTTTCCATCAATTTTCCGCACAATTCTATTATATAAAAATGAAGTTGTTTACAATTGTTTGTGGCACAAAAACGTTAATAGCACTGTAGCGATTGCTTCCAAATTTGGCATGAATATTTCAAGAGACAAATACCAAACATAGTGTACGGAGTTGCGATTTAATGTGTTACCGCAAAATGTGTTTAAAAAAGCAAAAATTGCTTTGGAGTAGATAATACCTGTCCCCACGTGTGATTCACATACGTGGTATTCGTTAACTTTTACCAAAACTATTGTGAGTTTAGAATTTATTGCTTTTTGTATCGACAAGAGCTTCGCCGATTTAGAAATTGCGGTTGACAATTACGTTGACACAGCTCAGAAGAACCACGTATACGATTCAAGAAATACCACTTTAATCTACGTATAATTACTGGGTTCACTTGGCTGGACCATTGCATCTGCATCCATATTCTTCATTACTGCAAAATCTGGTCCTATCTTGCTCACGCGGCATCCTAGATATATTTATTTTGAATAGATCAGTGTAGGGTTAGGAAGGATCAGTGTAGGTACCTTTCAATTCTACGCTATGAAGTAAAAGTACGTAGGGTAAGGAAGGGTAAGGGTAGGGGTAGGGTAAGGTAGTAATGTAACTTACGCTTAATGTTCGACGTTGCATTTCTAACATCATTCACATGGCTCATGTCCTGTGGTAGTTCCAACATCAACCACATGCGTAAGGTCCTTTTTTTCAGGGCCTTTTCCAGCTCAGGGGATGTCGCTTCCGACTATCCGCGCCTTATGCCCACTATGTCCATCATAGCGGCACACATTAACCTTTACACTAGACACTGGCACACTTGCGGGCTCCTCGGTCTGTGGTCAGCAGACTCACAAGGCCTTCCGAGACAACACACATACATGGAAGACAAGGAACACACAACTATGTCCACGGAGGGACACGAACCCGCGACCCTTCCGACCGAGCTGAGTCAGCACACGACCCTTCCGACCGAGCTGAGTCGGCACACGCTCCAGTCACCTTGACCACCTAGGTCGGTTGATTGACTGATTGATTCGTGTTTCCGGGGGCGTCAACTACTTAGGTCATTAGCCCCGTAAGTGTAGTGTGAGTTTTTTCTCGGGAGATGGCGATGATCTTTTCCCCGCTGGATGGCGAGATCTGGCGCCCACCTACCGTCGACTAGCGGGGTTTTCCCCTCAACCAGGTATCTCCCACCAGCGGGGCACCGCCCCAGCCTGGACAAGCTGTAAGCTCCCGACCGGTCTCCCGGCATGTGTGGTAGTGTAGAGCATGTTAGTATGTGTGTGTGTGTGTGTGTGTGTGTAAGAGGAGAGGATAGGACAAGGACGAGGAAGGAAAGATCGCACGCGGTCCGTGAACCGTTTGTTAGAGTACTGCTCCGGCATTCGCCTGATGTTGATCTGAGAAACCACGGAAAACTACCGATCAGAGCAGCCGGCCGCTAGAATTCTCCTCCAGACAGCGACTGATTTCGACCTAGCTCCTGTGTAGCTAGTGTCGAAAATCCTGACACCGTCGGGACTCGAACCTGGGACCTCCCTGTCAGAGGGACTGCAGTGACATCAGGTTGATGCACGGAGCCATCTCTCCCGGTCCCAGGTCGGCGTAAGGCCCTTACGCCACCTTTTAATTGTGCTAAAACATCCTACTGTGTCGGGAGTCGCGGCATGAGGCGCGAAGCTGGAGCGACGACCGCTGAAATCCGTCGGCGACGGTTATCGATACCGCGCTATCGACCGCGACTATTCGGTCTCATTCAGACAAGGCCGTATCGCCATTCGCTTATCATCGCACGCGCCGACATCGGTCGCCATCTTGCATCGCCACGCCCTGACTCGATGCTGATGCTGATAGCAGCCGCTGGTTTACCGGCTTACGATATCCGTTGTGAAGCACGTGAGCTATACTTCAGTTTTTCTTTCTTGGCGCACAGAGATGTGTCAATAAAAAGGAATATCTCATGGTATTTCGCGTCGTTTTCGGTTGTGCCGCTAGGAGTCGCCTGATCGCGACTGTATCGAACAGTGCTGGCGATCATGCGAATCCTGGCGGCACAACGGAAAACGACGCGAAATACAGTGAGATATTCCATTTTTTGACACCCTCCCCATGCACCAAGAAAGAAAAACCGAAGTATGGGACTGGGACTGGGAGATTACTATGGTTATGGGTGATGATTTTTTTTGAAAATTAAACGTTTATTTACAATCTGTTCATACATGAGAACAATAAGTAAATTTGTTGAGTAGATAATTATTACTGATTGAAGAAAAAAATCATTAGTACCTCTCCATTAATACAGTTAATTACACACGTAACTACACTTCAAAATCTGTGAGGAAAATATGAAGGTTTGAATATTTAAGACGTCTTATTTTCAAACTTATCTAACAAATTTATGAGAAAAGTATGCACAGCATTCTGTTTTTTTAATATATTTACAACTATAATTTTTTATTTCTTCGTTAACTGTTGGAATTTTAAAATCAGAGTGAATTACATCATTTCGAACATACCAGGGGTCATTGGCAATGTTTCTTAATATTTTGGATTGAAGTCTGTGATTGGATTTCATACTGGTGCCCCAGAGCTGTACGCAGTAAGTCCAAACAAGCTCTAAATTTGTTTGCTTTTTATTATTATTATTATTATTATTATTATTTTATTTTATTTTATTTTATTTTTTTTATTTTATTTTATTTTTTTTGCGAACAGGCCATTTCGGACTACGCAGGCATGCTGGGCACTCAATATCTCACTGAATCTGTTTGTGGAAGGTTACTTCTGTTCAATTGCACTTGGGGACAAATTCTTCTCTTCATGGTGAAAGTGATGTCACTTGATTGTCTTTCCTTTGCTCCTTTTGACCAAGTATTTTGCTACACTCTTAGTTTGTTGAGATGTTCCTGAAGCAACCTAGAAGCCTTTACTGGATCACTGTCTGAAGCAAGAACTGCTGTATTATCCATGTCGAAAATATAATTAAAATTTAGGGAGAAAAAGCGAAAAGGATTTTTGCCAAAATATAACGTATCATGGGAATTAAGGAACTATCATGGACTGGGTTTGTTCACTCCACACATTTCTTGACCAAAGGATTTTACTTGATCATATTCCGAATATCAATATACCAATCTTCGATGGTCATGATGTGTCAGAAAGTGGGAGTATTATTTGATTACTTGCTCCCATAAAGAATGTCGGTTTAAGAGACGAGGTAGCTTCTTCGTGACTGATGTAATTTCCTTCCTTTTCGTTTCTTTCGGAACGCAGCTGAGTTCCGCCACACGTTTGCGCTGGGCCATAAACACTTTTGGCAACATGCTCCTTTGCAGCAACCCGTGCGTCTTTTGATGTTCGAACAAGATAGTTTTAAACGTTCCGATAGTTGCAGTACATCTAACCAGGAGGTCCTAAAGTTCAAATCCCGATGATCTGGCAGGATTTTCGGCACTAGCTTGTCAGCTAGGTCGAATTCAGCCTCTGTCTGGAGGACAATTCTTACGGCCGGTTGCTCTGATCGGTAGTTTTACGTTGTTTCTCCTGTCATCACCAGGTGAATGCCGGAGCAATACCCTAACAAACGGGTCACAAACAGCGCGTGATCTTTTCTTTTTTCCTTTACTTTTACTTCACTTACACTATCACACTTGTCGGGAGCTAAGAGCTTGTCCCGGCTGGGGCGGTGCCCCGCTGGTGGGAGATACCCGGTCGTGAAAACTCCCTGCACGCCAACGTAGGTCGGTGCACGATATCGCCATTCAGTGGGAAAAGATCATCGCCACCTCCAGCGAAAAAAATAATGCGCTACAGTTACGGGACTAGTGAGGTTAGCAATTGACCCACCCGGAGACAAGGTAGGTGCAGTCTTGGGATGGCAGGGCAATAGCTCCAGTTGAAGCTCTTTTCATCACGTAAGTAAAAGTAAACATTGCATTGATGATAATAAATTATCGTGAAACAGTGAAGATATGTCCAAGAGCGATAACGTACGTACGAGCCGGCTGCTCTGTAATATAATCCATTGTTTCCATGGTTACCTGAGGGTCCGGGCATTATTACATTGGACAAGGACAGGGCTCGATTCTTCCTTCTCCATTCCATCCCCACTTCCTCCCACAGAACCCGGGCGATGGTCAATTCTTCCTCTTCACACTGTTCATCCCACATGATTTTGGCATACTCTAGCAGTTCCGTGAGTAGCGGGATGCAGAAGAACTGGGTTCAACGCCGTTTTAATATTTGCTAATTTGGTCTCAGTGGTGAAATCGATGCCAGATACACTCCTCTGCCCGACCATTTCCTATCAGGTAGCTGATTTGATGTCCCTTATTTGACATTCAGGGTGGTTGCTGAAACCTGGCGGTGGTGTTTTTTACTCCAATTTAGCCGCACCATCCCAATGTCTGATGCCGCGCTTTTTTTCCAAGACTAATTTTACCGGGAATATTTAAATGGTATTCAAGGGTGCTGCAATTGCGACACGGCTGGCATGGATTTTTGGACCGGAAAATCTCCGCCGACGTCAACCACTTTGGAACCCGCGCTTAGGAGCTGATGAAGCAACCGTGCCGTGATGCACTCACGACACGACAAGGGTGAGCTGCTCCGACGCATCGATTTTTGCTCGTTTCTGCGCAACACTAGATACATCAAGAACCACGTGACCACAACTGGACATTTCATTTGAAAAGATAGGCTTCACTAGCCGAAATGCTGCATTGCATGCGAGAAGAGTTGAGAAACATTATGAAAGTGGAATAAAGTGACAATTTTCAACGGTGACCAACCAACAAAAAACACAATGAAGGTGTATTTGAAATAAAATATGCAATTTTTTAAAAAATGCTTCGTATATCTGTTTCAATGACTTATAATAAGGTGATAATTTTGGTATCAGGCTGCATTTGAAATTCCAGCTAATATTGTGACGCAAACTGGTGCTTGAAGCTCACTGGCTGAAGCCGAAGAAGGCTCACCCCTGTCTGGATCATGAGCCACACCAATAAGCCGTCGAGGCCGACATGCAAAGCTATTAGTGTAGACTAAAGAGATCTAAAGACATAAAGAGGACTAAAGACATCTTTATGCTATTAGTGGGAGGGCGACAGAAGAAGGGAGAGAAGGACGGGAGATGGAGACATGCATGCAGAAAAGATATGGATTAAGATTGCACTTCTCTTATCTCTATGTGATAGAACTCTGACGCACATAGAACTCTGAGTCACATTGCCGAACAGGCTGATACGATGATTTCTATTTCTCATCAAATTACGATTTTTTTTTTACTAACACGTTCAATATATGTCTCTGACAGTACATACTCCTGAATAAATTATGTTTTAACTTGCTATACTGTTTTTATACTGCTCATTGAACGACGATTACTGTGGGTAAAATGAGATTTAAGAACTATTTGTATCTGTGAAGAAACATCTATTTTCAGAATGTAGTTTTCATTTTTATGACAAGAAACTCAACATAATATGAAGTGCGGCTTGTAAAGTCTGTAGGCTTTTAAAGTAATGAAAAATTTGAAAAATATAAATGAATCATATGCACATGTGATAATTAAACTTATTAAAGAAAATTAGTGCATTACGGCCAATGAATTCCTTCGTAAAATTCGCTTCTCACGTAGCACGTCACACACAGTGAGCGAAATAGGCCTCGCTCCACGAAGAGTGGAGCAATGATGTTCACAATCGGAATCAAGGCAAAATGGCGCTCTTATCCAGATATCTACATCAAAGAAGAGTGGTTGTTATTTCCTATTTTAAGACACATACACCCACGCTAGATTGAAACAGTTCCTGATCACTTTCGATCGGTTGTTCGTAGTGATTCCGGATGCGTCAACTACTAGGGTCATTAGTCCCGTAAATGTGGTGCATGATTTTTCTCGGGAGGTGCCGGTGGTCTTCCGCCGCTGAATGGCGACCTACCGTCGGGTAGCGGGTTTTCCCCAACTAGGTATCTCCCACTAGCGGGGCACCGCCCCAGCCGGAACAAGCTGTAAGCTCCCGACCGGTCTCCCGGCATGTGTGGTAGTGTAGTGCATGTTAGTGTAAGTGAGTGTGTAAGGGGAGAGGATAGGACAAGAAAGAGGAAGGAAAGATAACGTGCGTTCCATGGCCCGTTTGTTAGGGTACTGCTCCGGCATTCGCCTGGTGTTGACCGAAGAAACTAGAGCAGCCGACCGCTAAAATTCTCCTCCAGACAGCCACTGAAATCGACCTAGCTAGCAAGCTAGTGTCGAAAATCCTGCCACCGTCGGGACTCTAACCTAGGACCGCCCGGTCAGACGGACAGCAGTGTCATCAGTTGATGCTATGAGCCATTTCTTCCGGTATCACTTTCGAACTGATTAACAGAGTAGATAGAAACTTAGTAGCGTGCTTGTGCATATTTACTTGTTTTCAAATTTCACCAATTTTACAACCAAGAAAAAAATATAACATGTTATATGTACTACATGTGGCTGCCATTAAAACTGCCCAATGGTATTCGGAACCCCATATCTTTACTGCACTCAAAACGCCTATTTATGAATTTAATTTGTCAGGGAGTGAGAGGGAACAGGAGATCAAGCAAGGAAAATTAAGCAAGCATGTGAAAGAGAAAATAAATGTACCAATTGAATAACGAATTTATGAAGTAATGAAAATGGGGTGGTAAGTAATGTTTGCCTTTTTGTTTCAGGAGACGGAGAGCAACAAAGATGTTGCCGAGATCGTCACGCAGTTGGGTGGCGCTGGCCGCGTTGTGTGGTGAGTTCCAAGACATGATGCGGATGATGAGGAGGAGGAGAAATGTTAATTAAATGAGACACGCAACCACTGACGATTTCATCATCATCGATGCCGTCGATTTACCATCTTGCAGTTTAACGACTAAACTGGATAAAAATGAGAAAATTTCTTCCTTTACTTTCAAGGAAAAAAGAATTACTAAATGTGGATGGAAATCATGCGCTCGAAAACAAAAACAACTTCAAACAGTTAATTAGGATTTCACTAACGGAGGCAACTAAATCCAAAATTTTGAGATCCTTCAACAAGTCTTTTCCTAAAAATATTTTCTTGTATATTTATTTTTAATATTATACAAGATAGTATTGAACTTTATCCACAAATTTAGAAAGTGGTTTCTGAGTGCAAATGGAGCATAAAACGCCTTATTAGCAAATGTTCCAAAACTCAGTTCACGAACAAGATGATTCTCACAGTTTATGAACATGTAACAACTTCACGCTGTAATGAATTCTGATATCTTAAGAACACAAAGCACGTGACACAGTGTGCTACTGCTTAAGAAACCTCTTTTTGAAAACTCTTTTCATGTAAATTTCTGATTTCCTCGCAAAACAATAAACGATGTCAACGCCTTTGATATCGGCACACAAATTTAATATTTGAATATTTTAATGTGGTATTTTAATATATGAATATTTGAACCCCGGCAAACTTTCTGCTCTTTGTAGTAATTGTTTTAAATGTGAAAATGGCTTGTATTCAAAATAACGTCAAACGACCAGATTCTGAACTACGTGTTCCATCATATTCTACATCAAGTACTACGCGTGGATTAAGGGTTTATTAACAAAGACTTAGACATGTGCAATGACAATGCACAGACTATCAAGTAGTTAATTTTATTTACACATATTTCAAGATTTTGTACGTTTCTGATAACTCTTATTGAGGAGTACCGTTATCCAGAAGATATAAACCCCGCAAAATATAACAGAAGGTCCCAAATCGTTCCTTTTTATTCACGAACCAACAAACAACACAATAATTGGGGTTTAAGGATCTCGGACGTCCCCTTTTCGAGTTATGCACGATTGTTATTGTTAAATGAACGAGTGCTGAGAATTGTGTATCCGCCAGTAGGTTTCTTAATAGCAAAATCTGTGAAATTCTAAATGTTACGTCTAAACTACATTTGATATACGGCCTCAGATAAATCCATATCCAGGCGCATTTACGAGAGTTTGTAACAATAATTAGTGCATTTTTATAAGTGAATAATAAGTAAATGGGTAATATTGAAAATTTATAATAAGCTTGAGAATACTGGAAAATTGCCGTACATAAAGTAAATAAATATACCTATCTTAAAAGCAGGCACATACGCATATACATTCTCGTAGTAACATTTTGGTATAAGCTCCCCCTATGTGCCACCTCCAGAATTCCGATCGGTAAGTAAATGTTTTCCATGAACATACATATCACCATAAACCGAAAATAATCGATTCCTCCAACTCTGTGATCAATTCAGGCGAGTAGATAAAATAGTGGAGCATCATCGAAGACGGCATCGATCGGTTGTTTGACAATATACCGTTAGTTTTCTTGTACTCAAAGGTGATGAAACGTGTTTTTCTGTTAATAATAAACATTCCGAGTTCTTAAGCATTAATTGTAGGATTTGACAAAGTTCACTGAAGTCAGATGATTGACTGCAGTACAGTATTTGTGAATATTTGATCACTGTCAATTATATGGGAGGTCATTCTCAATATGCAGTATTACAAAAGAAAATGAACACGTGTAGTATATGGTACCTAATTAAAAAAATAATTATTTTTAGAAAATATGAGTTTAGATATTTGGCGTTTCGGATGATTGACTCTCGGATAATCGACGTCCCACTTCTTCCGCCAGCCGTATGGGCTGGAGCGTGATGAGATGGAGATGTCAATAAATTAAGTCGTCGACGGCGTCACCCGATATTGTTGCGCTCTCCCGGCGCACTGAACAGTTGAAGGGGGTTACTAAGTACCAGTGGCGTAGCGCGATTCGCACGTTTGGGGATGTTCAACAACAACGCGAAATGAAGACATCATGGTTTTTAATTTTCTCTAGAGTCTATGTTATTCAAACAAATGATACAATACTTCAACAGATTTATGTCAGGAGACGTCTTGAAAGCAAATTATGAAATGGCTCAGCTCTCATGCGCGATTGGCAATGAGATCACTGGGGAATTTATATACGAGTATTTTAAACCAAAATAATATTTAATTTATTTAAGTAAGAATTCAACTTGTTAGATATTAATTGAGAATTAGTAGGTAAGCACTATTTCTACTGTTTGTACCCATGACCAAGCACAGAATCACGAGTGAGAAAAAAAAAATTTCTCTGACAACCTCAAGTGTTCTGCGCTCGCGTGCACAAACGAGCAACTTGCTCATAAGCCTTTTCTCAGCCATACGCTAGCTTCTCGGGACTCGAAAATAGGGGGCAGAAGTGAAGAGAGGAGTGGGGAAGCTCACCGGCTGCGCATGCGTCATTGCTCGTCGCAATCTCGCGGCAGACGCTAGAAGCATTGTAGCGTCCAAGCAATCAGAGGCCAGCTTGCAATCACGAGCCGAATTCAATCACTGGAAATCACTTTAATATAAAACGTGTTTCGCTCACTTGGAAGTTTATCAATATAATATTTAGGCTTTTTTTATTAATATTTTACGTGGAGATGCTCAGCATCTTAGCGTCGCCTGACGCTACGCCACTGCTACGTACATGTTTTCTTGATATGTATGGTGGTCAGTTGATTTCACGAAGTATGTATTGTATGAGAATAAACTGCTGTCCTTGTTAAATGTTATTACGAAATATATCCTTCATTAATACTAAATAACAGAGCGGCAGGTGATTACGCTCCGAAATGCGTTTAGTTGAGGATAGGGATGGTGCTCACGAGTGATTTACGTTCTTTAGACATTTCCACTAAAAATAATATTTGTAATAATAGATACAAATCATTGTAAGACTGGCCGTGAAAATATATATGCTTATGAATTGACTCATCAACCGGATATAAGCAGTCATAAATATCAAATTTCCAAGAACCACCGATATTCACTTTCACTAGACTTTCAATTAAACTCGCAAAAGACTAAATTTTACCTACAAAATTATGGATATACAAAATATTTCTAGTAAAGTGTACATACTTTTCTTGAATTCTAGCTTTATAAATGCACTGATACCATTCCAACGTTCTGCAGTTGGTGGAAGGGCATTTATTAGAGGAAGTAAAACAAGTTACGCAACGTTGCGACATGAATGCGAATAATTTCTACGTGATACTCATCCTCTTCAATTTGGTTTAGCATCAATAAGTGTCAAAAAATTCGCTAACGTGACTGAACAGCCAATACCCACTTCGACGATTCCTTCGCAGGCTAACATGTCATCCCTCAACATGTCATCCTTCAATATGTCATCCCTCAACAGCATGTCATCCCTCAACAACATGTCATCCCTCAACATTTTTTTGAATACGCCAGAGCGTCAAAGATTGAAACTGGTCTCAAATGACCAACCATCAATTTACATATACTCTTAAATCTAAGTTAAAATATTATTTACATGTTCACTCAATAGTGTAGTATGTATTTAATTTACCATATCAAAATAAATTTATTGTCAATATTAAACTAATTCAAAGGGCTTGGTTCTCTTTAGTCTCCTCCGCTGGTTATGGTTATCCACAAGTTGAATGGCTTTTAAGTTGACATGTTCATGCAGTCTCATTTCATATTTGGCAACGAATCTTCTAATTTCACTTGACAGATAGGGAACTCCAAGATTACGATGTAGATCCCTATTTCTAATGTACCACGGGGCATTTACAATGTTTTGCAGTACTTTGTTCTGGAAGGTCTGTACTGATTTTATACTGCTTTCTTTGGTGCATCCCCCGAGTTGAACACCATAGAGGCAAGTCGGTTTCAAGATTTGGTTGTAGATTAGGATTTTGTTGTGTATGGACAGTTGAGAAGCACGTCCCAGAAGCCAGTACAATTGTCTATATTTAAGATTTAATTCATTATTTTTCTTTTTCACGTGTTCCTTCCACCGCAGTTTAGTATATAATGTCATGCCTAAATACTTAGCAGTGTTCGCGTAATCCCTCAACAATAAGTTATCACTCAACAATGTTGAGTCAACATGTTATCCCTCGATGTGCAGGTGTGCTGAGCATGCTGCCCGCGCCAGCGATGGCCGGAAGTGAGAACATCCCGCCGCACCTCATCGAGTGCTACCAGGACGAGGGGCTGTACCACCGGGAGAACCGGCTGCCGCACACCATGTCCGTGGTCGTGTCGCTCATCAAGCAGATCGAGTCCTCCCCGGGCTTCACCATGGACGCGCGGAGCCTCACGCTGTCGCTGCTCCACATGTGAGGACGCGCCTCCCTCACGCCCCAACTGCGCATGCGCCCAAGGCCGGATTCGGGCACTGCGGGATCCTCAAGCACAAAATCGGGTTGGGTGGCCGCCCCCCCCCCCCGGAAAAATCCCTAAGACGTATTAATCCAGTTGCAAAAATTAGTGTGTGCTTTAATATTACACTAATGTAACGTTTATCAAATATTTTAAGTAATGTTTTTAATTAATATAATGAGAATGAAATAATGTAATCACACAAATTTTGGACATTTACACAAGAAACTGAAAAAGCTGGGAGTACAAAAACTAGCTTTCGGTTGTTGTTGTTGTTGTTTTTTCTTCTTTTGGAAACATATTAAAACATCCAACATTTTTCGTGGTTTGATTATATATCTTTCTCATATTATTCGTATCTGCTGCCACTATTGAATACAATCTTTTTTAACTTTTAAATATAAGCTTCTGGTACAGTAGGCTACTTTATTAACAAATTTTTACAGAATCAAATTTATTTTTTAACTTTTCGAAAATTTTATTATTTCTTATGGAGCCTGAAGCGTGCTATGGATGGGAACTCGTAATCAATAATTGCTTCTTTCGCTTGTAAGTAAATGCGGACCTGCATTCACCCTTCGGATCCAGATACTCTTGCGAGTCCTGTAATGTTCTTTTTCAGTCATTTTTAGTTGTTAAAGGTCTTGGTCCATCTTTGCATGTTTAATGAACGAAAGCGACGTACAAATCAACCAACCATTGAGTATAATAAAATCTTGTGAAACACATTACAGAGGTATTACTGAAGGAGAAAACAAAACTGTGTCGTGCTGACACGTGATTGAGGAATTTATAGTGTGAATTCATGATGGTTAAATCCGATATTAGATAAATTCGATCGACATCATTTCCTCACTACTCGCGCATTTGAAATTCTTTTAATAACATTTGTAATTTATTAGGTTAATATGTTAAAATTCGATAAAGCTACAATAAACGTTCTAAATAATTACAAATGCTCGTCAAATCATGATACTACGCCTATCAATTTGACACAATATCACGACTGTGGAGTGATTCCTTAACAAATTATCGATAGACGTGACAATTTCATCACGAGAAGAAAAGTAGATAATCACGCCTACGATACATTGCCATCTTTCATTGATTGACACAACACAGCAGTTACCAATGATAATGGCTTCTTCTACATATGTATCTTTCATTCCTAATGCTCCAACATATGATGCGTGCTCGTGAAACTTAACTCCTCTATTTCGAAAGCAAGCTTCATCCCCGCGTTGGTTACAGGTTCCGCGTGGACGGCATTGAACGCGATCCCGAGGTGGTTGCGTCTGAGACCACCATCCCCTTCGGCCTCACGGGCAAGCAGTACCACAAGCACCGCGTCCTCATGCGGAACCTCATTCCGAGAAGCTCCTTCCAGTTCCCCAACGAGACGCTCTCCGTTCTTGAGAAGGTCAGTAAACCACACAACATTGACGGCGAGGGCCTGGGAAAATCCCAACCCCAAGCGTATCTAACATCTTTGTACGAGGGCATTACCTACTGCTACCTTGAGGAGATCTAGGGACGTTGGCGAACAATTGACGAGACGTTGGCTGACGATTGAAGAAAAAATCGCTAGTCGACATAGATCGGCGCCGTATCTCGCTATCCAGACGGACAAGATCGCCGCCACCTCCCGAGCAAAAAAAATACACTACACGCTCACGGGACAGATTATATTGCCAGTTGATACGCCCGGAAGTATTAGTTATCAATCAATGAATGGTCTGCCCGCAGTGCTCGCTGCACTTCATGATGTCCAACTCGCTGGACTCGATCGAGCGCGGCGACGAGCGCGACACCTGTCGGGATGTGTCGCGCAGCGCCCCGGCGGCGGGCCAGCGCCGCCAGCGCCGCGACGCCGACGCCGACGCCCCGGAGCTCGAGGACGACGCCGACACGTCGGCCGCCGCCGCCAATGCCGCCGCCGACCAGGACGAAGACGCCGCCGCCGCCCCGGAGGGCGACGCCGGCAGCCGGCCCGACTTGGCGGACGACGACGGAGACATCCAGGACACCGAGGTGCGTGCCGCTCAAGAGGCTATATATGTATGTGCATGCCAGTACGGCACCCCTCGCACTTGTACTTTATTGGGAGGCAAGCCCCGGGGTGAGTACCCAGGCGGTGGTCTCTACCTGCACCCCCCTCAAGCGTACAAGTACTCCCTCGGGCCAATATCCGGATCCCGCCGGAAGCAGTTTGCCCTCAAGGCAACCTCAAGTTTGCCCTCACGACTCAAGAGGCGATCCGGTGGCCGAGATCGCTAAGTCAGTAGTGTCGTAGCGATCTCGGACCGAAGGATCGTAGATTCTAGTCCCGCCTCTGGCATGGTTGTATTTATGTTCGTCCTTCCACCCCCTACCATCACCATATAGTTTCATCCTCTTACCATAACGTTAAATCCAATAGAGGTCGCTAATGTCCTAGTAGTTGATGCGACCTTAAACAACAAACAAAAACCTTCCAGGGCGTCTGCCTTAAAAATTCTATTCACTGCTCTCACTCCTCCAACTTCGGATGGAGTCGTACAGCGTGCTTCAATTGTGTTTCACTAATTACGCCGGTTGACTTTCTTAATTGCTTTTCCAGGTTTTCCAGACCAATTGGGATTTTTTATTATCCTTTTACGAATGTATTCTTTTAGTGTTTCGAATAAAACAGTAATGAGTACGCAATGCACACAATACCGAGTGTCTCCAAATAAATGTTGCAAACTTCTATGTGGAAGGACTTTTGGACTTTTTCCCAGCTAGATGGTCAAAATAACACACTGTACGCTGTCTGGAAGAGATTAAAGAGCTTTTGCCACCTCGAACGTTAAGCACTATCGATCTTCTGCGCATGCGCAGTTCAAGTTTCCCATCACTTTAGTGCATCTGCGCATGCGCAGAAGATTGGTGGTGCTTAATGTTCGAGGTGGCAAAAAATCTCAAATTCTAGCGACCGTCTCCTTTCATCGATAGTTTTCCGTGGTTTCTCCGATCGGCATTAGGCGAATACCTTAGCAGAATCCCAATAAATGGGGCATAGCCCGCGCACGATTTTTCTCCCTCTTCCTTGTGCTCTCTTCACCCCTACTTACATACACGGGTCTAATGAATGACCGTAGCAGTTGTCGCGCCCGAAAACACGAAATAATCAATCAATCAAACGGCTGCTTCATAAATTGTAGAGGCATAGCATACTTACATAAAACTAATTACTAAAGATATTAAAATTAATTTGTAAATTATGTAAGGAAATATGAAATAAAGAAAATGCAGGAATTGCCTTTTAATATTTTAACATTTTAATAATAAAAAAAGAAAAATAAATTAATCCTCAAAGGGTACCGCACTTAACAGAGAGCGCGAACCAATTGCAGAGTTAATAAATCTAATGTAATGTAAAGTTTTAAATGTGATATAAATTAATTTAAAAAAATATTATTAATATTAAGTATACTAATATTAAATAATAGATTAAAATAAAAAGATTGCATTGTGTAAATTATAAAATATAAATTAAAAGATTGCCTTGCATTACAGGAAGCCGCCGACCCTGCTCATCCAGTTGCGGCTGCCGCCCACGCCGCCGGCCCCGCTGCCGCCCCCGCTGCCGCGCCCGCCGCGGTCCCCAATGCGCCAACCGCCG